>WTSP01019232.1:40707-83020 GCA_025331215.1 Actenoides lindsayi | reverse complement strand
AGGGGTGAACTTGTAGAGTAGGGTTAATGGTTGGACACGATGATCCCAAGGGGCTTTTCCAACCTCAATGATTCTGTAATGATTCTGTGATTCTGTGATTCTGAGATTCTGATAATCGATGGTTTCCACCTCTTCCTTCATGCTTTTAAGGCTCTGCTTTGTGTTCTCTTCCAAGGCAGCCTGTTAAAGAGGAGGCACAAAGGTGTGACATACCCTCTCTCACACCAAATCCCCCCAGTTCTTTGGGGTTTCTCATTTTATTGCTTTCCTTGCTAGGGTGAATCATTTATATTAAAAAGATTCTATTGCTCTTTGCATGTGGAAAACAAAACCAGCAAGCTTGTTATCTAATGGTCGTTTCTGGTATGAGTAAAAATACCACCAAAAGGCTCTGCTTTGAGAGACATGGTGGCACTACTGCAATAGGCAAATGAAGTTTAAAGAGAGCTCAAGTTTTCTGAAGCAAAGTGTTTGGTCAGCCTGCAGTCTCCTGATGAAAAATCTGCCACTGAAAAGCTGCCTCTGGCACAACATCAAGGAGAGGAGCCGGGCAGTGGGTGCTTCAGGACAAAGCTGAGGTCAGCACAGAATTTCTCCATAGCACAGACTGCATTTATTCCTGAGGATAGTTTGGGTTTGTCAGGAAGCCAGACTCTGAAACCATCTTGCAGTTTCCCTCCATGTGTGTTCAGCAGAAAAGACCATAAAAATGCTACAATAATATTTACTGAAGTGTGTATGTTCACAGTTATATCCATGTGTCTCTGTTTACAAATGCATCTGCTCAGTGCAGTCAATTATTTTCTGAGGGTGAGGGGAAAAAAAAAAAAAGCCACAACAACTTAAAAGGATGGTGAACTAGAGCTCAGTGGGTTTGACTGCCCAGCTCTGGAAAGCAATCACCCACGCAGTGTCAAGTTTTATTCCTAGTGAGCAGGGGCAGCTTTAGAGCAGAAAAGCTGCAGGCAGAGCTCAGTGGTGATATCAGAGTGGTAAACTGGCCAAGGAGAGTGCTAACATGTGGCAAGGGCTGATTGATTTTCTGAAAACATGACACGGCTTGGAAAAGATCTTGAGAGATCATGTAATCCTCCCATCACAGCAGAATTACGCTGATTAATTCATGGAGGTGACTCCTTTTGCAGTGAAATTAGCTGCCCTCAACTGAAACCCAGCTGATGTTTCCATTTTTGCCAATGGCAAAGCTTCCAGCGTTTTCAACAGGCTGAACTTTACCCCCAAGGTTCAGTGCTCATCCTAAATCATCTTGTGTGTCTTGGTTGGCAGAACTGGGCAGGAATTCCCCCAGGATTTCCCTCTTTAAAGGAAGAGCTGCAGCACACCTCCAGGGTTGAGGAACTTGGACGATGGGGATTTATCGTCTATCAGACACATCCATCCTCAGATTTCACCATATTACTTTTAAGAGGTCAAGAGGCTAAAGCAGTAATTTAGGTAGATTTTTTATTTACTTATTTACTTATTTACTTATTTACTTATTTATTCCCCAGTTCCTCTCCTGGCCCTGTGCTGAGATCACACAGGGGCATCTCTTAGAGCTTTCCCAGAGGCTGGTGCTCCTCTATCTCCTTACCATCAGCTCTGAGGAAGCAACTTGTACTGTGTCCTGGTTATTCCCACTTGGTACTTAACCTGTTGGAAACAAACCAAAATAGGCTCTGAAATGGTTTATGTGAAGTTTAGACTAAGAAAAATAGTCACTGGTCCAGGTCCTATAAACGTGTGCATGAGCTCAAGGGCTCTTCTGAAAAGTGAAGTTACAGAAGCACGATCTCATTTTTGTTTCCTTTTTGAGTCAGGCTTTGGGGATTTGATATCAAAACAATGAAGTGTTCCTGTTAGCAGCCTTCTTTTATCCACCTGGCAGGAAACTCCATGGAAAGAGGGAACGTATATAAGGAAAAATAAGGAAAATAAGGAAAAATTCTGTGTTTCCCTATGAGAAATTCTGCAAAATCATTCTGCCCCATTTTTTACCTGGCGAATTTCAGTGTGTGTTTGCTATTTCTTTCTATCTTATGTTTCCTCCTAGCATCAGTTACTAAGTTTTGTTTCCAATTGATTCAAATTGTGAAAAAAACGAAGCTTTCTTCTCAGTTAACACCCCGATGTAGTGTCCTGGGTGGGAAACAAAATCAAGGCAGTCTGAGCTGCAGAGGAAAGCTTGCCTTGCAGTTTGTAGTTTTGTTGATTCCCGTGCAACGCTGCAAGTAGCTGGGAGAGGTAAAGGGCTCTGAGCTTGCTGCTCGTGCTGCAGCGCGTCGGGACAGGGTGTCGGTGCTGCCTGCAGCCTGCAAATTGCTCGTGAAGGGCGCGAGATGGGATTGTGGTTGTTAGTAATAAAATGCTTATGATTATGATTTTCCGGGGGGAGTTCTGTGGACTCCTTGCACCAATCACGTCATGTCGTGTGAGGAAGGTGGAGTAGCGTGAGCAAACCTCAAGAAAAGTGTGCTGCAAGAGCTCCAGAGGGCTGTCTCTGTGTTTTGTGAAGGCTGGATGGGTTAGAGTGTGGGAGTGCAGTCCAGGCCTTGCTTTGCATTATCCAAATGAATCATAGAATGGCTTGAGTTGGAAGGGACCTTAAAGATCCTCTCGTTTCAAGCCCACTGCCATGGGCAGGGACACCCCCCACTAGAGCAGGGTGCTCAGAGCCCCAGCCAGCCTGGCCTTAAACACTTCCAGGAATGAGGTGTCCACAGCTTCTCTGGGCAACCTGTTCCAGTGTGTCCCTCATTGTAAAGAACTTTTTCCTAATGTCTTATCTAAATCTACCCTGCTCTAGTTTCAAACCATTGCCCCTTGTCCTGTCACCACATGCCCTTATAAAAAGTCTTTCCTGTAGGCCTGGATTCCTGTTTGTGTTCCAGTAACTGCACTGGACGAGGCTCTGTGCCCACGGAGCTTACGGTGCACACAGATCAGGGAAAGAGAGAAGTAACGTGAGGAAAAGACACAGGCAGGGAAACACTTTGCTAAAGGTTATGCCAAAGATCAAGGGCAGGGGTGAGAATAATACTCTGCTTTCCTGCCTTTTCATTCAGTGCCCTAATCCACCCGAATTTGCTGCCCCAAGATCAACACAGGCTCTCGCTCTTTTTAGAATTTGATATTTGACTCATTTTCTTGTAAGTCTGATGTTATCTCTCTTCGGCCTGTATGAGATGTTGGCAGCAGAAGTGCTGACTCGTAAAGCTGCAGTGCCAAAGTCATTTCTATTCAAGGACTAGATCCTCTGTGCTAACCTCAAAGCCATGTGTGAGGCTCGTTGCTGCTGGCACCTCGTATTTTGGTGCTTTGCATCGTACGCCTGGGCTCTTCAGAGAGTGGGGCTGTGTTGGTCGTGTTCTCTTTACACAAATATTTCAGGAGTGATTTCCTCACAGGACTGAGAGTGGTGAAAGTATGTTATTGAAGAAAAAAGAAAAGGAAAAAGTCACCCCTCTAGAGGTGGAAGTAATCTTTCCATGAATGCCATGATGGTTCACGTACTCAGCGTTTTCTTCTCTTCTAAGGCAGACTTTGTGGAGGAGGGTGAACCTTTGATCTTCAGCAATGCCTTTTAAATGTGGTTATGGCCAGAAAAGTGAATTTAAAGAGCTCGAAGTCAGTAGTCAGTGAAAAAGCATCACACAGAGCTGGAAAGAGCCATTACTGTAGACACGGGGTTATCCCTGGGGTGAAAGCACTGGCTACTGTCACCTCACCAGCTCTTGTTTTCATGATCTTTCTCCCAGAGCTGAACAAGGGCTTGCAGTGACAGGACAAGGGGTAACAGCTTCAAACTGGACGAGGGGAGATTTAGATTAGACATTAGGAAGAAGTTCTTCCCTCTGAGGGTGGTGAGACACTGGCACAGGTTGCCCAGGGAAGCTGTGGATGCTCCATCACTGGGTGTCTTCAAGACCAGGTTGGATGGGGCTCTGAGCAACCTGCTCTAGTGGGAGGTGTTCCTGCCCATGGCAGGGGGATTGGAACGAGAGGATCTTTAAGGTCCCCTCCAACCCAAACCATTCTCTGATTCTTACCTAGGGGTTGTTTCTCAGACCCATTCCATTCATATATTGGCTCAAATGTCCTTAATTCATTAGGTGAACAAAATCAGATGAACTAAAATCATGTGAACTAAATCAGATGAACAAAATCAGGTGAACTACCTCACCGTAGCACCTGGGGCCTGGGTCTAAATGGCTAATCTAATAAAGGAAAACCTGCAAATTCCACCTTTCACACCTATAAAGTGTACTTTTATGATCTAGCCTTATCACAGATCGGTGTCTGAGGGACCTGGAGGTGTGCTCTAGGCAAAGCCGTTCCAGCAGGCAGGGCAGTGGGAGCCTCTCCTTTGTGGCAGCTCAGCAGGGCTCTGCACGTTGAACTTGCCTTTCACTGCTCCGTGAGCTGCCGTAGACGGGGCTTGCCACATTTATGCCAGGAATGTGATTAAAAACTGGAAAAACTGAAGCTAGCCTATTCCCAGAGGCAATATAATGTAACATATATGCCAGAATAATACACACAAGAGCCCTGTCTCAGACTCAGTCTGGCCAGCTCAAGGACACAGCCTGGGAGGCAACAGCATGGGGGGAGCCCTGGTGAGCTGTGGCCTGTCTGGTTAGGTTATGTTAGCACCTTTAACACCTCCATCTGTTTTCCCAGTTGCCCATCAACAAACACTAAGTAGCTTTCGGTTCCAGGGGGTGGAAATTTGCCCTCTTGGTATTCAATCCAAGTGTTGATCTCTTCCTCAACCAGAACTGAAGCCAAACACTTCCTGAAAAGATTAGTCCTTCAAAACTGAATCTAAGCAAGCAGAGCCTCTGACAGTGAGTAGTACACGATAGGTTGTGGTGTACTTTGATAGATGGTTGTACATGATCCACATCTTGGTCTGCAGCCTGAAGCTGTGGCGAGGCCAACCAAGCCCTGTCATCTTCCAAGAGAGTTAAACCGAGTCCCAGGCAGTCTTCACTGCAAGGACCAGGGGTCCCCCTGCCCTGCCCCACCAGCTAAAGGCTGCTCGTTGCTTGCCACCTTTTTTTTTTTGTTCTCTTTAAGCTGTGGATGTACACAGAGAAGCCGACTGCAGCAGGGCTTGGCGACGTGCCACCCGACTTCCCTTGCATGCCATCAGCGATGCTCGTTTGCCATTTGCATGCTCGCAGGTGTTACCAGCCGCTATCGCTGCCTGATCTGCTCTGCGCGCCTTCAGTTCCCCCCCAGAGCCTCCAGTCTGTAGCTTTTGTGGCTGGAACTCACTCAGGGGGTTGGCTCGAACGATTCCTGGTTCAGCAACCGCTCGGCCCCGCCGTGCTGGCAGCCGTCGCGGTTGGATTTCTGTTCCTGCCTGCGACAGGGTTTTTCAAGACGGTGGAGCCTGCAGTCTGGATGCGTTCGAGCGGCACAAGGCAGAGCTGCCTCGAGCAGTAGCAGTAGCCCAGTTAAACCAGTTGCTGCTGTAGGCTGGGCCTAGCAGCCCCTCCATCTTTCAAGGAAGAAGCGGGCTTCTCCATCAGCTGGTCTGCGTATCAATGGGTGTACTTGCAGTGTATGTAGAGAGAGCTGTACTTGGATGTCACCCTAATCATTGATCCTAGCCCAGGGCTGTTCTTCGTGATGGGTTGTGGGTTGTTTCGGTTTTGGGGTTTTTTTTCTGTTTGTTTTTTGCGGGGGAGTAGCCAGAAAGAGCCCAGCTATCCAACTTTTTTCTATCAGACCCTTTCTTCAAAAGAAAAGCAATGTCTTCAGGCAGAAAAAGTGTTTTCCCAGATATTGTTTCTCTGAAACCCCCCCCCATTTTGTTTATGTTTCTAGACTGGAAATCTCCAAACCCAAACATTTAAAAACTTTGTTCCGTGCATTTTCAGAGGTACTCATGGTTTCCTTGCCTCTGACCAGTAAGATGTATAGCTGAGACTGGGTCTAGAGATCACCAGTCAGGCCAGTGTCCTGGGTATTTAGGGTTCACCTAACCCATCATGCCAGAATGGAGGGAAGCCCACATTTTTTTATACTGAGAGGAAGCAGCAACTTGCAGAAGAAGTGTCATTTAGGAACCTCTCTGCCTAACAACCTGACTCAAAATAAATGAGAGCAGCAACAAGTCACTACAGCCTTGCATCATAAGGAAGCTCTGCGGAGCACCTTCCACTCCCGAGCTTACTCACATTAAAGCCAAAAAAAGGAGGGGGTATTTTGGAAAGGTTGTGCACCCACCCAGAAAAAGCTGCTGGAAAGGATAAACAGGGTCTGAGCTCCTTGCAACATGCAGCCTTAGGCAGAGTGGGGTGAAAGTTCTTGGTCATCTCTGCAGAGCAGTCCCAGAGGTTGCTCACAACATATTTGCAGCAAATACTGTAACATCAGCACGACTTAGGCAGATGTTTGAGGGTTCCATCGAATTCAAGCTCAGTCAGGCCCGTTTCGATTCGAGGGTACTCAGGCTTAGTTGGTTTTGTAACGTGATCCGAGCTAGAAAATTGCTGATATTTGTGACTGCAGAGGACGGACCTGACTCCTCTTAAGCGGGTTAATTTTAAACTAAGAGGGGTTCTCGTGTTCACCCAGTAGACTCTAACTAGTGACATTTCTTGTGATGATATCGTGAGCCTGGTAAGATCTGATTCGCACTTAGATTCTTGTGCAATCGGAGGATTCCAGCAGCTGTGCTTTTCTAAGTTTTCAGAATTTCTGTTTCCCTTCCTGGTGATGGAACCTCAGAAACAGCTACTGGGGGGAGGTGAGGAGAGAACCATCACTTATTATGTTTAAAAGCTCGTGATTTGGACTGTCGCCTGTGAAGTTTGAGTACTGGGGGTTTAGCAACACACCGGCTTTCAAAAGACAGAGCTTCTGTATGTCCACGGGTAAGCTGCTGCTGCACACCCATCAATGTTACAGGTCTTTTGAATGCTGGGTCCGCAGGGTAGGTGACTCTGTCACTTCTTTCATTTCAGAGGTCAGCTCCACTAACTCACATTCAAGCAGCGTGTGCTTTTAGCTTGGGAGGTTCCTTGTTCACTTTCTGCCTTGCCAGCCATAATGGCAGCTGTGTTACGTGCGGTTAACTCAGCTCCATAAAGAACATGCAGACTTTGTCAAGTGCCCTCTGAACGCGGCAGGGCCGTGCCAAAGCCATTAGGAGCCTGGCACGCTTCATTTAGAAAACCCAAGCGCATCAAGACGAGGAAATTGGTAGTCAAAACTTTTTGTCAACAGTCGGAGTTTCGTCAGGAAAAAAAAAAAAAAAAAAGGATAACAATTTCCTGTTTTGAAGCATTTCTAGAAATGCAGAGTTTGGTAACTCCCCAGCCCTACGCTTCCCACAAAATAAACACAAAGTGTAAAGTAATGCATTTTTTATCCCACCACTAACACCCATAACTCTGACCTGCACTGGCTGCTTCTCCTTCCCTGATAACCTCAAAATATAAACACTGTGCAAAACCCTCTGAAAGAAGATGGGTAGGCCTCCAAATGACACTCCAGAAAGGTCATATATCTCTTTGGGTGGTTTTGGACCAGTAAGTGCAGGCAGGTGGGCCAGTAACTCTATGGAGCTGCTCACAGCGAGCAACGAGAATGACGCGGCACTCAGCAGCCACCTTTGCCCTTAGCAGAAGTTAAGTTAACCTTCACTCTTGCCCCAGCCAGAGCAGCCCAGCAGCCAGCAAAGCAAGCCACCAGTTTTGCATAGGGGTTAATGGACCCCAGAGACTCTGATTCAACCCGCGATGCCGGCAGATGGCAATTTCAGACAGCGCCGCGCAGCTGCCGGGCCCTCGCAGGTGCTCACCAGCTCAAAGAGAGACTAACAGTGGAGTTACTGGTTTAGTCATGACTCTGAGCCCTTGGCTTTGTTTTTTTTTCTCCTCAGGAGGCTCTGTCGGTGGTGAGCGACGACCAGTCCCTCTTTGACTCCACGTACGGCACTGCCACTCACCTCCCCAAGGCAGATATGACAGCCTCAGGGAACCCTGACTATGGCCAGCCGCATAAAATCAACCCTTTGCCTCCTCAGCAGGAGTGGATTAATCAGCCCGTCCGGGTCAACGTCAAAAGGGAATATGACCACATGAATGGATCAAGGTAAGGAAAGACCTTTTCCACATCTACTGCGTCTTAAAATAAAAGCAAAGCACGTATCGTCCATTCGTCTTCTCATCCTGCCTATCAACAGACTCCACTCTTTGTGTAGGACCCACTCCCTTTGTCACTCACGGCCCGAGGCTCTTGCTCTCACAATTCTGCAGCATGTATCTCTACCAGTCTTCACCGACGCTGTCCAGACTGCGACGGGAGACTGCCAGGACAGAGTTCATGCTGCACACACCGTGGAAAATCACATATTTCATGAATTCATTTTCAGAATCCCACAAACGTGTCACGGCTCAAGGGGCTCCTGGAGTTGGTCATGAAGCCTGAGGTCCTTCATGGCAGTCTGAGGTGTAACAACCCAAACAGCATAAACCCACCTCTGCTGTGTGAATTACATATGGCCACTGGTGAGAAAGAGAGTTCAGGAGTAGATTTGAGCAGTGCTGTTGACCATCAAAAGGACCCTGGTGGTGATGTGTCCTCTACAGCTTTTAGCCAGTGAGGTAGGAGGCCTGCCCTCCACCATGTGTAGTTAGAGCTGGGGGAGATGGATCATTTTCCCCATTCAATGAGAAATTCAAAGACTTGAAAACATCATCACAGCTCAGACTGTCTCTTGTGAAAACACTTCTACAAGCCCAAAGCCTAGGGAAAAAAAAATCACCTTCTTGGACAAAGATGTAGAAATTTCCAATTTTTTTCAGCTGTAGAAATATACAAAAAAGAAAAACTACTTTATTTCTTAGCATGAGCTTTTAGAGTGCCTATTAATTGTAAATTTGATTTTAATTTCAAAGTCACAAACATCTCTGACAATTGTATTATGTTAGTACAGGGCAGTTAAACAATCAAGGGGGTTTCTCCTGTAGGGTTAGTTGAAGGCTTCTGTAACAGCCCATCTTCCTGGTTTCTGAGAACCTATCAAAGTGTAGAGTTTGAAACAGAAAGCAGCCTCGCATTTTCAGGCTTCTACAGTGAGCTGATGGTGTAAAGACTTCAAACAGCAGCATGTTTTTTTCCTCATAAGTGTACAGTAGATGCTGATTTTACTCTAAGATAAAGGGCTCTGTGTCAGTTGCTCTTTGATGGTGATCATTTGCAGACTGAATTTGAGCTTGCCTCAGTTGTACCTTAGTATCATTTCAGGAATTTCATAAAAATGACCTGGATTTTTTTTGCACTACTGTTTGCAATCTCAGAATTGAGGCTGAAACATGGGAAAATAGAGTTATTCCCTGGAAAACACAATTGTGTGAGGAAGCCCTTTGTAGCACTGCATCAGGTGCTCACACCCATCGTGTCAAAACCAACACACGGAGAGTGTTTCCTCCCATTCTGCTATTTCTCTGTCTCCTTCTATTGAGTTTTGGAGGGCTGAGGGAAGGAGTAGTCCTCTCACATCCACTTAGCTACCACAGGCAATGTGGTTTTGTACTTTTCAGACCCTGTAAGCACATGTTCTGTATAGATTCTGCACGCGTACGTCCTTGTAGGTCCAAAAGTTGATGTAACATTCTCGTATGTGTATTGCACCTACTTGGGAATGAAGCATTTGGGACAGTCCTTCTGTTGTGATCTTTGTGCCACAATTTCCTCATCTGCTCAAAAAAAAAAGGGAAATAACACTGCTTTGACAAACTGATTCATTAACAACTGTAAGTGCTCTAGTACCCATGGAGAAAGGCTCTCCAGAAGTGTGTTTATTCTGGGCAAAAAGGAAATCCTTCTTTATGGGCTTGCTCAAGACTACTAGACTCTTAGGCAGAAACTAAGTGTCCTCAGTCTCTCTGAAAGAGGGGTAACAACTTCCCAGACTGTTAGAGAAAAAGAAAAGACTGTTTGAATATCAGAACTAAGCGCTGAAATAGCTTCAGCCTTGCCTTGTTAGCACAAGAGCTCCAATCCACCCAAGAAATGACATTCATTTGACTTATCCAACTTCTCTTCCTCTTTATTCCTGGCTAAAAATTTGCCCTTTCCCCGCGTGTCCACCACAGTTCTTTGTTACAAGCTGGGCCACTCCACTCACTTCTTTCTCTGCCCATCAGCTGCCTGGCAAAACTGAGGCCCAGTCTGAGCTGTGAACGCCAATCGCAACACAAATGAATTGTGGACTGAATAACAAAACCTATTCCCCCTCCCTCTGTCCCTGCCTCTCCTTCTGTCTCTTGTTTTTCAAGCACGCTTTCTTACCGAGTTCCAGCTGCCTCATGAGAGGGAGCAGCTTTTATTCTGTGTTTCACCTGTACTTGACGCATTGGCGTTTGCTGCTCGTTGAGAGAGTGGTTTGTGTACTCTGGAGAGTGATAAAGCTAGAGACAAGCTCACAGTGGAGGGAGCTGGATGATGGTGAGGGACAGTGTTCAGCTTTTCTTAGCACTCAGAAGCAGGTCTGACTGCCACTAGGAGATGGTTTAGCCCTCAAAAGGGTGGGACAACTGGTCTTTGAAGAACCCCTCCAGGTCTGTTTTGCAGGATCATCCCTTTAAGTGCTGAACAACATGGAAACCCAACCAGCTTTCTACCCCATGGCAGGTTTTCCTGGTTTACTCCCAAACTGGACAGAATTTCCCAGATAACTGGGTGCTGACTGGGGATATTAGTGTCCAAACACAAGGCAGCTAATATCCAACACAGAAAACTGAGAGTTCTTGTGCTTCTTACACCCTCTTAGTCATTGGGGAAGGGAAACGGTCTTGTCTTTGTAGCACTGACCTGTTTCACACAAAAATCCTCAAAGTCCAGCTCTTCCATCCTGTTCTATACGTTGTTCATCTCCTCTGCATCCATTCGGGGCTTGCAATTTTTATTCTCTGCTGGGTTTGTGTCTTTTATTTTGTTTAGAGCCCATTCAGGGAAAGATCTGTCTGCTACAATGTGCTTGTGCAGGTCCCAACATCCTAGGCCTGCATTTCTCTTGGGACCTTTAGGTGCTTTTCTGAGGTAAATACAATCAATTGTATTTAAAACAAGAAGAAAAAAAGTCCTTCACATTTTAAATTCCAATTGATAAAGGAGAAGGATTGTTTAGAAAAGCACTGGGTAACATTTAACCCAATTTAGTAAGAGATGATTCCTTATATTTTACATAAATTCCAAATGCAAAGAGTGAACCAAACAACAGATGTTCCAAATTTTGACAGAGCTACTAGAGATCTGCACTTGTAGCTAAACTCAGAGAGTGATCTTTTAAAAAAAGATATTACAAAATGTGTATGATCTTCAAATACAAGAGAATATTCTGCTGTGCTGGATGTGTGCATGGACAGGGGCAAACTTCACTGGGTAATTCCAACTGACGGCACAAATTTTGTTGGGCTGAAATACTGAAGTCAGTGCCTTGAAAATGCTTTGAAGACATTCTCTTGCTTCAGAATATTAAAATAATCCAAGATCCAGGGATCTCAGAATGTTTTTAGGCCACGATCATTTTCTCCACACAAAACAAAGGGCCCATCTCTGATGTCTGTAGAATACGAATCCCCTTTGAGCAGCATGTGAGCCCTCTAGTGTTCCAGTCCCCACCCAGAACAGCAGACCTGCTTCTGATAGACATGATTCTTTCAGACCACCCTGAGCCTCTGTGCTTTCCTCACACACTTTGTAGCCCCTGTGCCTCTTCCCATCCTCTTTACAGCTGTCCCTTCTTTCTGCAGCCTTAGACTTTCTCCACACGTCCCCTCTCCTGCGAGCAGGGTGAGAGGCAGGGTTACAGTGCAGGCAGCTCTAAGTTTGGAGAAGCTGTCATTCTGCCCCGGTTGCTCTGTTCCCTGCCTCTGAGCAGAATCACACTATCTGTTCTTACTTCCTTCACTGAACACACAAAAACCCCCCAAACAGTAATTAAAATCTAATTTCAAGTGTAAAGATTGAAGCTGAGATGACCAAGTGGGGACTTAGAGCAAAAAGGGCTAAATTTAAAAACAAGAAAAAAGTTGGGAAGAGAGAAGGAATGAAAGGATAGGAAGAAAGGGATAGAAAGAAGGAGAAAACAACCTACTGACCACGGCTGAGGCAGGTTCAGAAATGACTGAAATCCCTTCTTTTGCTCTTTCGAGTGAAAGCCAAAGGTGATTCCTAGACAGAGGCCCCGGGACAGTAATTGCTTTATTTTCAGGTACCTGGAACACAAGGCTGAAGCTGTACAGCAGATTCATTAGTCAATGCCTGCCTAGCTGCTTGTCCATGTTGGCCAGTCCAGCATAAACTTTCCCAAAACACCAAGCTCTTGGCATCCCCAGAGACTGCTACTGGAGCTGCTGGAACGAAGAGTCTTTGGACGGACAGTGGGAATGAGAACTGCTTCATATTCCTTGGACTCTGTCACTGCCACAGTGAATGTACTTAAGAGCTCTTGTGAAAGCAGCCTATATCCATTTACCTTAGCAGATCTGTGAGGTTTTCTGCCCAGAATTTGAGCAAGTGTGGGATGTATAGCCACTTGCAAGCCTGAAGTCTCTGTGAAAAGTCAAGGATTCATTTGGCATCTGAGATCCCCTCGCACAAACCATTTCAAATGATGAGGAAATCTTTATATAAATCTAAGTCTTCATGTGGGTAATGCGGGAACTAAGGAAGGAGCTACAGTCAATGAATACACTATTCATGGCTCGCAGCTCCCTCTTTCTTATTTGATACTGTAGTTGTTCCCCACACTGAATTCTTTGTGTTGCCCACAGCTACACCTACCTTCTGCTGGGATACTGGTAAATCCCTCATCTTAGGCTGGGGTGGAACAGTAAAGGGCATCCAGGTGCTGCAAAGATAGTTCAGTCTGGTAGTGCTGTCTCATTTCCCAGTGAGATGTTTGGATCTGGTAGGAAATGCTGGGTTGCAGAGGACACAAAAGTAAGGCTTTTCCTGTTTGCTGTCACTAAAGACTTCATGGTATGTTTCTTAAGGACAGTTCAGTCTCCTGCCCAGTTAAGTTTTGGTGATGTTATTCCCAGTTACGTCTGATCTTCTGCTATCAGATTCCTACTGAGGTTAGCTCTAGACCCAACCATCCAAAAAACTTCCTCAGAGGGAAAGGCCAGATGGACACAACCCTGTCAGGTCCATGGAACACATTTAATATCCTGTAGGATTACCAGAGGGGCTTCTCTTCCCACAGTTGTAAACCAGCAGTTGGTAAGGGCACCTCAGCCCCTTAAACTTCTTGCCGGATGTGTCCTTCATACTTGGTTGTCTGGTTTGGGCTTCTGGACCATACAGAGCAAGGCAGACGATAGGCAGGGTCCTAACTGCCAAGCTGAGAGCCTGCAGAGTGAAAAACCATCACAAAACCACCGAGGAGATAGCTTACAGTCTTGGTGCTATTTTTGTTCCTTTGCTGTATCGGTCATGTGAATGTGCACGATACTTCAGCAGCAGAGACAGCCAAGGGCCCTGTGCTCTTCTCGTGTGTGTCATTTCATGCCAGTAGGAAGTGTGTATAGTCCCGGGCAGATAAACTTTTCAGAAGATGCTATAATCTGAGAGTCTGGGGTCCTCTACTTGGAACGAGTTTCGTATATGTAACTATTTTATCAGTAATAGTCTGTATCTCAACTGCGGGGGATATTTTCCAGGGAAATTTAGTGACAGAGCAGGGGGGTGAGAGCAAACCCCTTCGAAGGACCTTAGGCCAGCACTGCTAGAACCTGGAATGTGCTCACCACACGGAACACAAAGAAAATGCTACTGGTGTGTCTGAAGGAGGGAGATCTTCATCCCAAAATGGGAATCCCTGCGTGGGGATGGGTGTATTCAGGTCTGCCCCACCAGCTGGGCAGTCCACACCAGTAAAGCCAGCACTCGGTCTCCAGGCAGGCTGGGTGAGGAGGTCAGTCACCTCCTCGGGGCCAACGGCCAGTGAGCTGAACAATCTGACACCTTGAAGTGCGGACATTTTTGCCTCTGCTTCACCGAGTCTTCTCAGGACAGCCTGTACCTCAGGAGAGAATAAGATCCTTTGTGCTGCCTCGGGGCTCTTTCTCCGCCAGCACAGGCAGCGCTTAACACCTGACACAGAGTATTGCAACAGAAAGTTAGAAACGATCACATTCCCTGTGAAAACCCTGGTGTCCCTTGCAGTTGCTCAGACTCTCCTCCGACTGCCACGGGGACATTAAACCTTCAGCAGTTTGCTTCTCTGAAGGCGGATTTTGGTTCCCTGCCTGGAAAAACAGTAGGCGAAATAGTAAAACCTTAAATTCGAACATGTGTAAGTTATACATCTTATTTCCATTTTCAAGCAACATTCCCTCAGTAAGACATGAGGAAAAAATTACCATCTGCCTCAGAGTATCTCGGTGGAGCATTTATCTCCCAGCCATGATAACTGAGTTTTGGTAATTTCTCCCTCCCCCCCCCCATTCAGATTAAGAAACAAATTTGTTTAGTGTCCAAACTTGGAAGTCTTGCCAGCTGAACTCAGAGGGTGGGATCTGGTGCACTGTCACAGCTCTTACCCTACAGCAAATAGTTTCTTCCCAGGCCGCTTTGCTCCTGGCAGGAAAGAAGGACGGCTGCGCGCTTAAAGCCGTGGACTAAAGTGCCCTGTATACAAGCTCTGCGCTTGCTTCGCGGAGAGGCTGCACGCTAATGCGCGCTTGTAAGGGCGAGGGCAATAATGCTGCCCTTCTCTGGTACGTCCTTCAGGGCTGGGATGTGCTGTGCGCCTGTGGCAGGCTGTGGACTGGGATTTTAAGTGACCTCTAGAATGAAAAGCCTGAGGTACTACTGCAGCTGGAGAAAAACAAAATCTGTGCTCTCTATCTGTGGTTTGGAGGCTCCGAATTCTCCCAGAGCAGGACAGAGAAAGCCTGTTGCTTGCCAGGGGTCTGATGTAGGCCAGGTCTTAGCACAGTGCCACCTGAGTTGCTAAATGTTCCCTCCTCATCACTCCATCGCCTCAGCAGTAGAACTGGAGCCAGAGCCTTTTCCACACACGGTTTCTGTGGTCTGAAGTTCTTGACTCATGCCGAAGGCACCTCAGATTTCTAGGTTCCCTGTCCAAGTAGCGGACAAACCTGGGACTGTTAAGAACAGACGAGATCCATTCCATCCAGCCCTGTATAAATCCGACTTTTTCAATCCCATGCTGATATTGTAGCATCCTCTGGTGCCCATCCTGTCACGTTGGCATTTTCTGTTCGTTGTTACTGAAATGAAGGGAGGTGTATCTGTGTATCTCCTCCACGGGGCTTGTGATTCACAGATCACCTTCTGACATCCATGTGACAGGCCAGGAATGGCCTATATGGAAACTCCCATGAACTTTCCACCTTTGGGACACTTGCTGTTGCTGTAACCCAAACCTCCTTCTGCTGCAGCAGGGGTGAAAGATGCGTGATAATGACAAGTCATCTCTTTCCTTTCGCTTTTCAGGGAGTCCCCTGTAGACTGCAGTGTGAACAAATGCAGCAAACTCATCGGAGCAGGGACAGAGTCCAACCCAATGAGTTACAGCACCTACATGGATGAGAAGAATGGACCTCCTCCCAACATGACCACCAATGAGAGGAGAGTCATTGTCCCAGCAGGTACCACCACCATCAAATTCTTTGTGTCACATTGACTTGTGCTGTCTTAACTATCCAGCTGAACAGAGAAGGCTTGTTAAGCCGCTCTCTGAAGAATTCTCTTTCTTAATAATCATGTAAAAAGTAAGGAAAATACCAGAGAGTTTCTGGCCAGTGGGAATTTCCCGTATCCCAGTATATGTTCTAACTTGAATCAGACTAAGAAGTTCATAGGCAAAAATAAGCATGAAGTGGACCCAAATTATGACTCCCATGATGCTTTGCAGGATCCAAATGCACTTTCATGTCATACTGATTCCAAATGAGCTATTTTGTTTTCACTTTTTGTGTTAAAAGTAGAAAACCAGAAAAAAAAAATCTATTTCGCAGGAACTACATTATCCTTCCAAAAACTGTTCCACAGAAACATTCCTGTCCAGCTCTCTGTCTGTCTGTGATATCCACATCTGCTGGCTGACATTGGCAGGATGCACTGGATCCATTTGGATAGTCAAAGACAGGAGCTGCTGGGGCAGATAACCAGTGAAGCCTGAACCTGGAGTGAAGGGGAACCTTTCCCCTGCAAAGTCTATAAACACTGTTGATATAAACAGGCTAGCCCAGGAACTTCCCAGCAAGAAAGGTATTATGAGCCAAGTCTTGGCTCAAGTTATGCACCCAAACTTCCACTGGTTTCAGGGGGTTTCTTTTCACCCAAAGCTGTGAGGGTTTCATCGAGGGATGTAGACGATTGGAGCAGATGAATTGCTGGCAGAAAGAAACGTACTCGTGGAATTTAGCTCTGTTTTCTGATCATGGCTTGACCACAAACAGATGACAACTCCCAGGCATTTGTTTGCCATTTAGGATTAAAAGAAGAAGCTTGAATTGAATCTAGTGAAGGGAAACCAGTAAGAGATTGACAGCAGATCTCAAAGTGCCATTTAAGCCATTGGCAAGATCTGCTTAGAGGGACAGGCTGACCCAACTGGGGACAGCATCAGATGTGTTTTCAGCATCAACGTGGCCTACGAAGGTGTTAGCTGATACCAGCCAGTCATCATGTTATTAGTTAAGAGGGAACATTTACTCTTCTCTTCACCACATTATTGATTCATCTATAAAAAGACCAAGGGTGGACTAAAGTTTAGCGTAGTTGTAGAAATAGGGGAAATGACTTTTAGTGCCCTCAGTGAAGGGAAGGTTTAAAATCTTCTCTTTGAAGGATAGTGAAAAAAAAAAAAAAAAAAGGAATTTTTCCCCACCTCAGGAGCATCCACAAATTAAAACTTTGAGATACTTGTGAAATAGCCGTGATTTACCAGACTTTGGAAGACAATACTGAACATCATCCCAGATCTCTGGCTGCAGGATATGAGACCCAATTCATCCAAGAAAGGCATTTGGAAATTTTAATATAATCCAGAGTAAAGATTTATAGCACATTAGGGTGAAGATAGGCAAGAATAATGTCACATTAGGCTTGCGATCGTAATACTAATGAACTCTAAGCCATGTTTCAAGAGGGCAGTTTTTCAGAGACCATTCAATGTCTTTTGCAGTGATAAATAGGCTGAACGAGTATCTGAACTTCAAAAGTGTTTGTTTAAAGGGAGACCACAAATTCACTATGCCCTTTCAATGTTGGGTTTTTTTTCAAGACTTAAGACAAATAATTCTTCCAATTAAAAAAAAAAAAAAAGAAAGAATCCTCCCTTGAATACTTGCATTGTTAAATTTTCAGTCTTTTGCCAGTGCTTAGAAAGCAGAATTTAATTTGGCTATTGTCAAAATTTAAAGGATATCTATCTTTCTTTCCCAAAGCAGACTTGCAAAGGTAGGGGGGTTTAAGTTCCGTGTTTAAAATTCAACTTTAAATAACCTGGTTCACTAGAAATTCAGAGAGAAAATGTCATGGTTATAATTTCAATATTCCTTGGTCTTACTTCTCCATTTCATGCTGTTATTCTGGAACTCAGCTGCCCCAGGAATGCACCAGGTACAGCTACTACCTGACCTTTTGTGTCAGGAGATCCCTGCACCCTAGGAAGTCAGTCCTGGGCCAAGGTGTTGTTTTATACACCATAAAATGTGTGGCAGAAGCATTTCTCATCCCTTCTCAAAGCCCAGCCTACCAGCTGTGGGATTACATGTTTCTGATCCGTTTTCTCACGGCACCTGAGGTGGTTGAGGTTTATCTTAGAGGAAGGTCCCAGCTGTGAGGGATAGCTTGAACATCTCCAGAGTTAAGGCTTGAATTCACAGTCCTCTCCAGCTGCAATGGAACGCGAATTTGCAGCTTAAATGTTCAAATGGGATACATGGGGAGAAGCAGCACAGGAAACATCTGAAAGTGCAGATACGCTCTGAAAATGACTCTGTAAAAATGGTATTGTGGCACAAAGTCTTGCTGGGCCTTTCTGATCTAATGCTCTTTTCAAAACTCAAAGGATGATTTCTTTTTTTAACTACTGATGCAGCAAACCATCACCATGGGGGCTGAAACTCCAGCCGGGTTCAATCTCTCTCTTACGTCACCACCAGTAATAAAGATTCCACAGCTGGAGCTCTGCTGACAGTTGATAGTGATGCATGAGACAGTATAAAATCCACGTTGCCCTCCAATAGCTGTGTCGGTTTTAGAGGGCTAGCGGAGGCAGGATTGTGTTCTTGTCAGCGGGGTGAACAAATGTGACTCAGAGATCCATGGCAAGCTGTTCTGTTTAAGCAATAATATATATTTTCAGAGTCCCTTTGCTGACTGTAAATGCCACCATCCCCAGACTTTAAAATGCCATCTGTTGGGACTTTGCAACGCGCTTGCGAAGGATGGTGTGACTTCCCCAGCGCTGATGTAATTATATAGCACTGCAGAACCAAAGCTGTACCCTTTCAAAGGATGAGTTTGCTTTTGGAAGCTTTTTTTTTCCAGAGGGAGAAAAGTCACAGTCAAATGTCCGTGATATTGTTCCCAAGCAGAGCAATAAGATTCAGGCAGGTGGGAGACAGTCAAGAGAACTTCCCCTGGCAGAGGGTCAGCGTGATCAGTTTGCGCGCCTTGAGTCTTGTGACAGCACAATGCTTGTTCATCTTGGCAAAATGCATTGGAGCCAGCACCTTAAATCCAGTTGGTTGTGGCATCACTGGTTAGTGCTTTGACAGGGCTAAAGTGAGTGCTAGAGGCTTGCACATAGTGTCACCATCCTTTGTGCTCTCCTGCCAGATCCCACCCTGTGGACCCAAGACCACGTGCGCCAGTGGCTGGAATGGGCTATAAAGGAGTATGGATTGATGGAGATTGACACCACCATCTTCCAGAACATGGATGGCAAGGAGCTCTGCAAAATGAACAAGGATGACTTCCTCCGAACAACCTCCCTCTACAACACAGAAGTTCTGTTGTCTCACCTCAGTTACCTCAGGGAAAGTAAGTATTGCCCTGACTCATCCCATGCTCATAGGATAAGCTACCATGAGCGTTGAACTTCTGGAGCATGATCGAGAGCAGCAAGGCTGAAGGAAAAGGAACAGAGAAAGGCAAGCAGAGAGAACAAACAAGGAAGGGAGGAATAAAGAGTGGCTTGGAAAGTTAATTTTAACTTAGATGGAGTTAGCGGTGCTATCGGGGAGGTGAAGAACTGAGCAGGACTCTTAAGAAGATTAGATAGTCTTACAGATAATAAAAACATCTGTGGCTGTATGATAAAAACACATAAATTTGCTATGGAGATGAAACCAAACATTAACTGATGGGTCACAGGCAAATCGTTCCGTAACTCTGCAGTTAGAGCTGTGCACTTTTACCCTGAGGCTTCTGGTAATGGCTCTTTCAAAATAGGACCCACAACTGGGCAGAGATGGAAATTTTCTGTGTTCCTGGAGGCCCAGATTTGTTGAAAGAGGAAAAAATACAAGAGTGATTCCCCAAATCCCTTCTGGTTAGCACATGCTCTTGAGGCTGGGAGTCTTAGATTCAGACCTTTCTAAGACTCCCTACGATGAGGCCAGAGAACTGGAGCTAAATCCCACATGCTCCAATATTTTTTCAAGTGGAACAGCTTTTATAGGAGTATAATTACTTAAGGACTGACAAATCAGGAGAAGGTGCCATAAAACAAGGTAGGAAGGCAGGGAGACAAAGAAAAAAAGTGCATTTTTCTCTGCTGGGAAACCCAATTGTGATGTAAAGGCAGCTGAAGGTGTCTCCACCTGGGCAGCACAACAAAGCAGTGAGGCAGCATTTACTGAGGGTGGTTCTTCAAAGGTGCTCAGTGCTGCTCTTTCCCTGCCTGTGGGATTTCCACAGATTACAGTGGGGCAAGAGTTAGATCACAGACAAAGCCCTGCGTTTACTTTATTTATTTAAATTTTTTTTTGGAGAAGTCGAGCCAAGGAAATGATTCACAACAAACATCCAAACTGTTGGATTTGAACTGGTTTTGTGACTTCACAATATGATCACTTCCCATCCAAAATAATGTGCTGATTTCATCCTGTTTCATCAGCAGAGAGCTGCTGGTTCAGGGACCACCTCACGATTACGGCAGCCGTGGACTCACTTGGGTTTGTGCTCAGGATCACACACTTCTGTGGGAAATGGTCAGGCAGTTTTGTGAAGCTGGTGCTGCTTTGGCCAAACCTGCTGACTTTGCCAAGGCAAATCAGACCCTTTGTAACCGGAAATGTTTTTCAATTCCCACAAGATAAATACTCAAGTGAGACACTTGTATTGTCTTATTGATAAGATTTGAGAATTGACAGAAAGAGGTGAAGGAGTCATGTGGTTTTTGAATCAAAGGACCAGGCTGACTTTGAAAGGGTTGGTGGAACAGTTGAATTCTTTGTTGCTTTAGCTCCAGACAGCACCTCCAGAGATCATCCCAAGTCTAAGGTCACTTGGGTGTTCAAAGAGAGGAACTGAATCCTTGTTCTCATGCCATAAAACTGAAGACCTGGATGCAATCACCACCTTCACCTTTTGATGCTCACAAGCAAATTCTTGATTGATCCTACCTACCCTTAGACACCTGAAGTCCCCACTCTAGAAGGCTAGTCACACTGGTCTCTGTTAATAGGAAAGAAACAACAGAGCATGTCAAAATTCAAGACAGTAGTCCCCTACTTTACACATCACCTTTAAACGCCTGGAACTAAGAGGGATAAAGCTTTGCCACATTTCCTCTGAGCCTCGGTTTTACTCTCCGGAAAATGGAGCTAGTTGTCCTGCCTTCTTGTTGGCCTTCTCTGTGGAGAAATCTGTGGGACAGGGATTGTGCCTCATGTCTCTTGAGACCCAGCACGACCGAGTCCTAATGCAGTTGCAACACTGGAGCGCTGCTGCCGTGCGTGCTGAATAATAATCACAGAAATATCGTGTTCTGCCAGGGGAATGCCAACAATGCTTTTTCTGCTATTAAGCTAATGCAAAACCCGAGCAGCTTCGCTGGGTTCAGACAAACTGTTCCACTCCTACACAGATGCATCCGAAAGGAGAATTCAATCCCGATCCCTCCCCAGCTTTTACGATTAGAAGCTTCTCTCCGCTCAGCCCCTTGGACTGTTGGAAGACGTCATGCGAGTGCCGTCCTTATTAAAGCGAGCTCCCGTCTGCGCGGAGGTCGGGCGGGCTCTGCGGAGCATTCCTTTCTCTGCAGCTGGGCCTCGAGCTGCCTAATGACAGTCTGGTTTCTGCCTCGCCGCTTAACTCCCTCCCGGAGTAACGCCTTCGAAACGAGCTGATTGCTTTTCCAGACTCGTTTCCAGCGGATGTTTAGTGCCGAGCCTCTGAGCTCAGTGCCATGGGGAGATGGTCTTTTTTTTTCGTTGTTGGGTTTGGGTTTTTTTTTCTTTAAAAAGGAATTTTTCCCCTCTTGTAAGGTTGGTTGTTTCAGGGACATCCAGCTCTGCTCCTGCTTGGGGTGGAGAATACGTGGTGGCAGCAAACCAGAGAACTCTGAGGGCTTTCAGCTCTACAGGATAGCCTCCACCTGCCCAGCCTCTCCTCAAAGGTGTTCATCCTCTCAGGGTGTTAGATTGGGCTGTGTGACGACTAGTGAATCCTCAGCTTTGGCGTTTGCTTTCCAAGAAACAAAGCTGATCTGAGCTTCCTGAGCCTGTTTGCTAACCAGACAAGGAGAACCCCCAAAACTACCTTCCTCAGAAGGCTGTCAACATCTTACACTCCTGATCAAGGTGAAAGCATTCTTAAAACTGCCTGCAAAGTACATTATTGTGACATAACTGAGTCCAGATGTTAAAAATAAACCTGCAACATCGGCAAGACCTCAGCAAAAGTTCAAACTGACTTTTGGGGATAGAAGGTTCAGGTGAGTTATTCAATGTAGTCGAGACTGAACCAAACCCATATCACAGCACCTTTAGTCTTCAGTCAAAACTTAGGTCTGGATCAGACTTGTGCAGTTGTTTCCTGTTTCCATAACCTATTGAAGCTGCCCGGAATCCAGACATCTCTGATCTTTAGGAGATTGCAGACTTGCAGAACCCAGTTCAGCAGCGCACTTGATCCTTCGGAGTGTCTCAAAATACCCCCTGGTAGTTTTTTCAGGGCATTTACTGTCTAACCCCCAAACAATCATCTTTCTTTAAGTGTTTCTTCCAGTTTCCTCTCCAAAATTGTGAAGTCATGCCTTGGATTTTTTTTCTCCTTCTTGTTCATCCCCCTGCACCTTCAGACTCCAGACTGGCTGACTGCTGTGCCCGTATCTTTTTCAAACACAGTCTGCCCGGTGCATCTTCTCCAGGGGAACGGGGCTTTGAATGTTTCCCTGCTACGTTTGGGATGAACATCAAAAGAAGCCTGAACTGTCACCTCCCGTCCTTTTCCTCTCTAGTTATGGGGGGTCAGTTGTGTGTGGTGTGTACAAATGAAAAGAGCCTGAAGGGGAAAGAATGAGACTGTGGTGAGAAGCAGCAGCAGCAAACTGCTTTGTGGTTTCGAGCCATATATTAACGCCAAACCAAACTATACTGCTAAATGCAGCAGAACCCTTATTCTACCAGGAGACGTGGAGGGGAGGCCACGTGGCCTTTGGAAGGTGTGGGTAAAAAAAGGCTTTCCAATTAAATAGAGTTCAAGATTGTGAAACCAAGACGTCCCTGCATCTCAGAAGGATGAGCTGCCTTGGGAAAAGGAAGGCTCTGGGGGGAAAACAACCCTCCCTGCTCTGTTTTTCAGTCTTTTTCCATCTTCCTCTTTAATTAATGCAAGGGAAATAAAAGAAGAAAGAAAAAGGTGGGGGGGGGGACTGTACAATAACATGTTTAATATTAATTATAGGCGAATACCTTGCACTTTAATAATAATAGCAGTGTTTCCAGAAAGAGCTGATTTAATCTAAGGTGTCACTGACCCACTGAGGGGTGGGGGGAATAAGAACAAAACGAAAATTCATCGCAGCCAAATTTTGCCCAAGAACAAGTAAGGGAGGGAGCAGCCTGGTCTCTGTCTGTCTGCTTCTCTCTGTCCTGATCTGTGTCTCTGGCTTTCTCTCTTTTCCTCCTTCATTGAAAGCCCTTAATAGGAAACACATTTCCTTTTCTGTGGTGTTCCCACCAGAAACCTCAGACGGTCGGGCAAAGGTGAGAACTTTTAGCAATTAAACTGGGGGAGGCGCCGGCCCTTTCCAGTGGCTTGGGCTACATTTTTGAGCATAAAGTAGCTATAGGTTGATTATACAGACTTGTTCAGTGCTATTCATCACCCCACCCCCACCTCCTCAGCCAGGCAGTGCAACCAAGCATTTGCAGCCTATTTAGTCATAGAAAACCGTGTTTCTGAATTCCCCAGCACTTCCCCGTCTGGCTGGGGCAAGCTCGGCTGGGCGTTGCATTCAGGATCTACTTCAAATAATAACCTGAAACGGAGAGAGCGGTGGACACGAGTTTCCCCACAGATATTCAAGGAAGAAATGCCAAAGCCAGAAACCATCTGATGAAAACTTGAGTTAGGTGAACAAAGCGGTTGCAGTTCCTCCAGTAACAGCAAAAGACCAGCCAATCTCTCTAAACATTCGAGCCAATCACTTTGGCCATCTGCAGCTTTCACAGTCAAGGTACCCTTGGGATCCTCTTGAACTCTTTCCCTCCACGTTTATTATATTATCCATTCCAGTCTTTTGAAACATGCCATCTTGCAGCATCTGGTAGCATCCACCCTCCACTCTCTATGAGCAGGCTTGGTTTTCCAACACCTCCTGCCTCTGCGTACACGCTGACTTGTGCATGTCTTGGGCTTTGCTTGCATTTGGGGAAGGAAAGAAATCCGTAAGAACACGGGCCCAAAAAATCCAGCACCTGCAATGGCTATTCTGGCAGCAAACCCTCTAATCCTCGTCTCTCATGGGAAAATGAGACATACTGTGCACACTGCTGAGGGGCAAGTGAGGTCGGCATCATTTGGGATCATGTGGATTAGAAGAATGTAGAGGCTGCATGGCTCAGTCACAAGATTCTAATCAATTAGTATTATAGGACCTGCAAAAGAGGTATTCTTAGCCCTGCCAAAGCATCTGGGGATGCTCAGGGGCAGCACAGCCTCCACACAAATCTGTCCTGTTTGCTGTGTGTTGCTTAGGACGACATACTTTAAATGGGACAGAATCTCACTGAATGGAGGGCTGTGGAGATACGAATAGCAGAAAGTGTCTGTAAAAGCACCCTGGAACAAGAAAAGTACTTTCAAATTCCACAAAGCACAGGAGATGCTGGAATACCAGTAAGATTTTTGCAGCTGTTGGACCAAACCCAAGCATGTGACACTCTAAAAACGTTCGGATCCTGACAGCGTGATTCATGTCACTTCTACTGTATGTTCCCCAAATCAGAAATTTCTCTATCTCAGCTAGAGAGAGAAAAAGCTTCTTCCTTATCCTGTCTTACAATCTGCACTGTAGTAATTTCAAGAGGCTCTGCTGTGACAGATATCATACCCGTAAAAACGTACCATACAGCCTCACCCTTTGATGTCTGTTTTCAACAGAGGACATCAAGGTGCTTGGTGAAGGTGCCGAACGTCTGCAGTTTGGTTTGCAAGAGGAGAAACGGTAGCACAGGGAGTGACCTAGAGCTACCAAGCTTTGAAAAGGCTTTCACATCCACCATAAATAAGTGTGCCTAATGGTTTGAAAAATTCAGTCTGTGGATCCTAGCGATAGCATTTCCTACCTGCCTGTGTGGTTCCCCAAACTGGGGATAACTCCTTTCAAACTGGGATAACTCCTTTCCTTTCCATTCCAGGTAGCTCGCTGCTGGTCTACAACACTCCAGCCCACACAGAAGCTTCCTCACGTCTTGCCACCAAAGAAGGTCAGTCTTTTGCATAAAAATATCCTGCCTTTCTGTGCTCTCATGGTAATTTTGATTGGGTTAAAAGGCCTTTTCATATTATACCTTTGTGCCCAGCATTGTTAAAATAGAATTAAGTCGCAATTTGCAGCCCCACCTGTGCTGACAATCACATCTCTGCTTATCCAGCCAACACGGTGGCATGAATTGTGTGGTACTGAGCTGATGAACTGGTGGCATATTGTGAAACAGTTTGAAATCTCGGGTATATAGCCAGGAACTGGGACACTATTTCTCTCTGAGTGCATTTGTAGTTGAAAGGATACAATTTCCTCACAATAAATTCTGTTATAAATAAATAAAGGCCACACAGGTCTTCCCAAACCATTTGTGAACTGGTCAGCTAGTTCCAACCAGCCAAGAAGAGCAAGCATATATCTTTGACTCCTTCATTTTGGAACATTTTTTGATTTCTTTTTCAAATAATTGCAAATGTTTAATCTATTAGAAATTCTGATCATGTGAATAGAGCTTAGAAACCTTGAAATTTAGAAGTTAATAACACACTTGAGGCTTGAAATTTAGAAGTTAATAACACACTTGAGGCTTCTTCAGGCTTTTGATTTGTTTGTAAACTCTTCAGTCAGGCTTCTCAGGTTTTTTTCTGCAGCTAAAGTCCTGTTTCTTTTTCTTAATTTTGATGGCAAACTGGATTCTCAGTCATGATACAATTACAAGACTTGGTATGACGAGTGTCATGCACATACCTAACTAAGACTCTAAGTCAGAGCCAGACAGTTGAATTGCTAATGGCCAAATAGGGTGTTAAAGACCAAAAATCCTAGAATTTACTGTGTAGGACCAGGACCCTCAAGTTTCTTTTCCTTTCCCTTTGTGCAACTGCAGGAACATTGGTTTTGTTCACTGGACTGTGTTCAGCTCCTCTATTTGCAAAGCTTCTGGGGAAAGTGGGAAATCTCCTATCCACAGTATGAGATAACCCACCTAGAAGCAGTCTGCTCCCATGCTGAGGCAGTTTCCTCACCTCGTGTACAAACATTTCTATGCTTTCCAGGAGAACATTGATGAGCCCCAAGTTTGCATTTCAAAGAACAGTGGGGAAAAGCAAAAAGTCTTTGATTTAAGCAGCTGGGGAGAGAGAGAGACAAAAAAAGCCCCACTTCACTGCAAGACTGCAGCAAACTGAGATCACACATTTAACAAGCTTCTGCGTGGTGTGTCTGGCTGCTTCACTGACTTAGAGCCAGCGCTTCTTTCTCCTCACACCACGCTGCATTTCATCTTCAACATCTGTCTTGGCCCCTGGACACAGTATCAGGGCTGGTTTTCACAGCAGCTTCTTTTGTCTGGCAGGTAACTACCCACTTGAGCTGCCCACTCCTTGGCACGAGTTCTCTCTTTATGAGACAGGCATTAGTTGATAAAACATGGTACATTACAGAGACAAAGCCACTCGGGCTTTACTGTGGCAGGGCACTTGGACGCTAACAGTCAGCTATTTAAAATTAATAAAAGCTAGGCTGGCTCCAGTTTGAATAAAGCAGAGACACGTGCACGTGTCCCTCCACAATTTCCCTTGTAAACACACGCGCACATCCACGACTCTGCTCACTCTGTGTCGGGCCAGGTGGTCGTCAAAAATAAAGGGAAGAAAGCTGTCATTTTTTTATGAAAGAGAAATGCTGCGTGTAAAATTGCACTCCTCTGAATTGTTAATACCCTTTACCTTTGCAAGTTGGGCCTAGAGTCACTCAGGCAGAAAGAAATTTCAGGGGAAAAATGTTTCCCCCCACTCTATTTTAACTGCCCTTGAGTGTGTCTCTTTAGTGCAGCTGACAGAAGTTTGTGTTTGATTTCTGTCAGCTAGGCCTTTTTAACTTCACATGATACTTTCATCAGCTGTCAATAAAAGACTAAACGCACCCATGGGACGGTCAAATAAAAATTAAGAACGAGCACAGAAATGTCAAACTCCCATCAATTCCTCTTCCATTTCTTCCTACAATGCATAAATTTCCTCTGCCTTTATTTGATGTCTGAGGATAAACCGACCTACTTCAACTTACTGCCCCAAACAGGATTTGTGAGATAAGGTGATGGGATAAGAGGCACATGAACATGACAGGCTGACAGATAAGGAATTGGGGAGCAGAGTGAAGTGTCTTGTTCAATATCACAGAAGAAACTCCTGATGAATGTGAATCTGGACTTGGTATTCCTCAGCCTCTCTCTAGTCTGTTACACAATAGGATTTTCCTTGCTTTCTTTTAGGGTTTTCTAAAGGGCTCACTTCAAGATGATGCTGTTCCTTTGAAAAAGGGGATTTCAGGTTAAAAATCAGGATTTTTTTATAAGCATTTTCTTGTAGCTTCTCAAAAAGATGAAACATTTTTCTTTATGTTAATGCATCTTGAATCTACTATTCCTGTTAATAGATCTTCTCTCCATGTCTGACTAAAACCAGGCAAACAAATTTTTCTAACCACCTTCCCTTGAGGATTGGTTGAACACAATGATCCCAAGGGTCTTTTCCAACCTAAATGATTCTGTGATTCCATGATTCAAAAGCAGGAGGAGGTGATGAAACAGTACAATAGATGTCAGAGATAGGAAAAAAAAATACTCTTGTCTTCCCTCCTCCTGGCATTTTTCTTGCACGCTGCCTAAGGTGGCACAGCTAATGCAAATAACACGCTTGTGTGAGTTCCAGGGAGAAACAAACCCTCTTTGCTTACTCTCCCCACTGTGCATTGCACGATGTATTCCACCCACACGCTGGAAAAAAGAACCTACGTGGCAAAAAAAGGTGCAGATGTCGATGTTTTCCTGCAGCGTGTGGCTTTCCTCTCTCCTGATACTGTTACGGGTGTAGCAGGGCCCACTCTGAGCCTCGGCAAGGACTGTGTCACCCCGGAGCACGGGGCACCGTTGGACCTGGGGCCACTCTGCTGCTGTTACAGGGCTGGGTTACGTGCTGTGGCAAGAGCAGCCTCGACGGGTTGCAGCTGCAGTCTTTGCTCCCTTTTTCCCATCTATTTTCTGCCTCTCTCCTCCTCTGAGATGTCTGCTCTGCCTACAGAAGAACCTGCAGCACCGCTTTAGGAGAGTTAAGTCACTTTTGTAGCAGAAACGGATACTCTGAACTCACACGGCACAAAGCACGTGCGTTTCCTTCTCCGAGCAGATAGGTAGAGACCTTGTTGTCTTAAAAGGACTCTTGTTTCTTGTGCTTCTTTGCTTCTCAGCCTCATAAACACTGAAAAGCATGGTATTTAGCGTCATTGGTACAAATTGTCTTCAGCTGTCTTTGAGAAATAAATTGCTCTAATGAAAATCACCAGTATTTTTTGGCTAGTGAATGATTTTCTGGGAAAACGAAATGAGGTTGCTCTTGTTGCTGAACGGAAAGATTTGTGGCCCACTCCCAGCACTCCACTGGAGAGATTGGTCTGTCTCATTTTCCGTGACTCTTTGGAGCGATGACTGACCTACTGTAGGTACCGCAGACGTGGGAGAAGAATCTGAGCCCACATTATCTGCCTCAGTCCGTGGAGGTTTTCAATTGCTCGCCTTCAGAATGGTGTCATTTAAGTAGGTTTCCACAGGGAAATGGAAAATTCATTCACATCCACCATTTAGGAGGCCAAAGGGCCGTGTCGCGAATGGCTGTGAGCGTTCTGGCCTCAATCCAAGACTTCTTGAAAGTCCACCTTTACTTTTAAATATGTCGGGGTCTGCGTAACTCCCGTGGGTAATGTCCAAGTCTCAGTGCTGTGAGGTGGCAGCATGGGATGAAGGAAGGCCCAGCTGACAAGGGTGAAGGGATTTTGTTGGCTGTTTGATTACAGGTTGTGTATGATCTTGATGAAAAGGATGGATTCAGCACGGGTCTTTATCCTCCAGCACTGTCCTCTGCGTACGCTGGGCACTAGAGTTAACTTAGAGTAGTGGTAAACCAGCACTAGCTCAAAGTCTCATAAATCCAACCTGAATTCAAGCAGAACACAGGAAAACCTGCTGTGCTACCTGCGTTTTCAAAGAGGGAAGGAATTTGTATGTGAATACCTGAATATGGAGGTAGGAAACAAATTCTCAGGATTTAGTCTGCGGCTACTGCGTGGTTCCGTTTGCACTGTCCCTGTGTTTGTGTGAACAATAAGGATGTGTGGTTACAAGGTGTGTTTGTTTGTGTGTCTTGTTCAGTTGTTGGCAAATCGAAGGAGATAAACAAATCAGCCTGCTTCTGAAACCCACACAGCATGGTTTCCTGTGGGTTTGTACCCATGGCCATCACGAGCCCCTGAGGAAGAGCTTCCTGATGTTGGAACATTGAGAAGATCCGTGTCACGTAGATTCCCTGGTACCTAACAAAATAGGAGTCTGTGCAGCTGCTTTTCCCCCCATCGGGGCCATGATCTCTCTCCCTTTTCCCCAGCAGCCTTCTTTAGATTGGCACGAACTCTTAAAACTCATCCCTCCCCACTGTCCAATTCAGTGACAATTTTAGGTGACAGGTTCAAAAGTTTTGGGGGACTGGAGAAAGGGAGAGAGAGGAGCAGGAGCACAGAGTCAGCAGGGTCACTTCAGCGACAGAAAAAGAGTCTCTCCAATTCCTGTGTAAAATTCTTCTCTTGAAAAGTCCATTTTTCAAACCTAAAAGGTTGTCCCATGAAAAAATATTGGACACTTTCAGTAAACTTTTCTTCTGAGTGTGTCAGGAAAGCCTTGTGCTCACAGCAAAGATTATAAACCCACCAGCCTCAGTCGTTGAGGAGAAAAAGCAGTTGCAGCTTTATGCCCTCTTAGCTGCCTGTACGTGTAAAAGCTTTGTCGATGATATTTGTGTGCCTGGTGATGAAATATCCCATTTTTAGCTCCGTGGCAGAAAGAGGGGAGGTTTTTTGGTGCTTCTTTTCTTGTGACTGTGTGGCCAAACCAGGGATTTATGGTTTCAGGAGAGACAGTAGCTACTGCTCTTGAATTTTTCCTTCTTTTCTTTTCTTTTATTTTTTTTTTTAATTGTTTTCCTTTGAAATTCCAGAGTTAGTGTTTTGTCTGCTTTCTCCCTGACCCTCTTCGGAGGCAGGCGTGTGTTTTTTCACCAGAAAAACTGGAAACAAAGAATCGTTGTCTTTAAGCTGTAGCAGGCAGGAAACCCAACTCACAAGGGATCACCCTGAGCCAGCGCTGTCCCAGAGTAGACTCCAGTTCTCTGAATTCAACCTGACAGCTTGTCTGGAGCACTTTCTAAGTAACCATTATCCTTCCTTTTCTCCCAGCAAAAGAGCTATTATTTTTTTGCCTAGGGTGCACTGCAAGTGATGTTATTGCACATGGAGGTGGGGAGGGGGGTTGTCGACGTTTGCTGGGGTGTGATTCCCTCCCCTGAATAGCTTTTGGAAGGACTTTGCCTCTTTCCTAAGACAAAATTTTGTTTCTTAATAATGAGAGAAATGAGTGAACCCTGTAAAAATGCAACGTCTGCGCGCGCGCCTCTTCCCTTTTCTCTTCGGCCTGTAGTGCTGCGTGTAGCTTTTTCTCGCCATCAAAACGCCTTCCCGTCTTTACTTCTGCATTTGGGTATTTTTTCAGGCAGTGCAATCCTCTTCACTGGTTTCACCCCGCCGCTCACTGGGAGCTAAAACACCCACGGTGCTGCTGTTCTGCTCACGCGCGTCTTTGGGATGACCGTGCGCGTGCTGGCTGGGAAGCAGCTGCTTCGCAAAGCTGGCTCCGGGAGGGATTCTTAGGACATGCGCTTCAGCCTTCGTGCGCTGTGCACTGGGACTTGTGCTGCTGATCCGAAGAAAAGCAACAACAGCCCCAAACGCGCTCACTACTTCCTCCCTTTCTTCATAGTGTGTCTTTGTAAGCGTCGCACAGGGTAACTCGGACGTGAATCAGGAAGTTCCACCGCTGCGCAACTCGGGGATGTTTTCCTAGCCACGCTCACACAACTGGGGGCTGTTGCCTACGGCTCAAAGCAAACAGGGAGTGACACCGAGGTTTGGAGGCCAGAGTCCTCCACCGAGGTGGGGAGCAGAGCTCCAGGCCCCAGAGCTGAGAAGTGTAGGAGCTCCTTCATCTCCATCTTAGTTGCTTAAGTCTAATGTCTAAGGCGATGTCTAAAGAGGGAGAGGGATTGCAGATCTCAAGACGAAGTGACCTGCTTCAGAGGGGACCAGGACCACCCTAAGGACACCCCTGTCTGTGCAAGCTGAATGAGTGCCCTTGGAAAATCCCAGTTCCTAGTTCTGTGCCTGCACTGTGTGAAGCTCCAGATCCTGTGTGACACTGGAAATAAGTGGTCTTCAGCCATGGTTCTTGAATCCAACACCAGATCTCATTTAGGAGTTAGACTGGGAGTGTTTGATCACTCTGCTCTGGTTTTCTGTAAGGACAATAATGCATAATGGCACTCTCAGGTGCTTTCAGAGATTCCTCAGATTAAACCTGTTCTCCGTGTCCACGTTCTGCAACACATTTCTTCTGTAAATCCAGCAGTCAGTCCCTGCTCACTTGGTTTGAGTTGACTTCAGATCAAAATCCAATATTGGTCAAGTCTGGACTTAGGTCTCTGTGTCAGTCTCATATCTGTAAAACAGGTTAATGGCAATGTAGAGATGCTTGATGTAATAATCTTTTTTTTTTTTTTAATTATGAAATGATCAAATAGTCTGATAATGTAGAAACTATTTTGAAATTATTCTGCACTCATCTAGTTGCTTCCTCTTAGTGGCGAGACTCGGAATGACTTCATTCCACGTATGATCCCTGTACTGCTGATTCTTTAGTGCAAGGAGCAGGACGTTGCTGTCTTGAAGCAGGAACATATGAGTCTGGTGCTTGAAGGCACTGGAAAGTCTTACATAATAATGAGAACAGCCATATTAACACTGGCCACGAATGACATACAGCACGGCATATGGCATACGTGCTAAGTAATTGTTTTAATTAGCAGGAATAGTACATCGAAAAGTTAATTCGTTGCAAAACAAATGATGAGGCCTCAGTGTACAGAGTTCTGACACCCATGTCACTTGTACCTGGGTGTGTGCCACAGAGCTCAACGTCACGGGAAGCTAATTGCCCATTTGCACGAACCACCTCTTGCAGCCATTGGAAAAGGCTAGAGGACTCCTCAGACTCTGCTCTGCTTCCTAGGCCCATTCCACCATCTCGGCCACACCCTGCAAATCCTCCTGCAGACAAATAATAGCACCCAGAACCTCCTCAGCTTTGTCTTAAGGAAAACTGCATCCAAGCAAGTCTCTTGCTGCTGACATCGTCAGGTTTAGCACCATACATATCGAGCATTTCATACGTATACGTGGGCCTGGGAAGTACCTCAGACTCTACAACCTTTATGTTTGCTGCCATCATTTAAAACAATGCATCTAATGTTTCCAAGAGGACTTGGAGGCTTTTTTGGCTTCCTTGCCCCTTCAGAAACCCACAGTCTAGGTTTCTTCTCTCCAACTGGCTTTAAAGGCAACCCCACCTCTTCAATGAGATCTCCAGGAGCTTAAATGACCGGAGTGTGAGGGCTGGATGCTCAGCAGCTTGGCAGGCCTTCCTTACATGTTTGGTTTGCAGCAGCAGTGTTTTTTGTTCCCATGTGCCTATGCAGGGACTCTTCCAAGACACCAGAATAGTGCCACCACACAAAACCTCACTTTGGGAGGAGAAGCCATGAGGTCCCACGTCCTCCTTTCTCTCTCTCTCTCTAAAGTAGTTACTGCAAAATAGACCCCAAGTGACCACTTAGATTAATCAAGAGTTTGGATCCCCTAGGACACCTGGTTCTGCTTTTCCCATTTAGAGAAGCAAATTTAAATTCCAGCCACCAAGCCAGGACCCTTTCTCCCTACTGAAGCAGAAGGACTCATTGCAAAAACCACTGTTTTCTGCATGGACAATCCCATGGATCCCACAGCCCACTTCAAATTTGCAGCCTTCTCCTTCCCCTGATTTGCTTCACTGAAATTCACTGAGACTTGGGAAACTTACCTTTATTTTCTTCCCGGCTCTGTCCCCATGAGCTAGGACAAGCCACTAACCTCTGCCTAACCTCTTTGGAGGTATCACCTCTAGATTGTTGGGCTCTTTCTGTTCCTTACCACCTACCACACTGGGGTGTCTGGATGCCTCCACAAGTCGCTGCGTGTGTATTTCTCCGGACAGCTTCTACAAAAGCTGGCTCCAGGAAGAAAGCCTGTCTGGGGGAGTTTCAGGCCGTGCTCAGCTCTGTGACAGATCTTCTCACAAGGGAAGTGTGACAGGGAGAACATCTGCTCAGGCAGAGCTCAGTGCTTGGGTGCTCCCGTGTTACGTGTGGGGTTGGATTTCAGGACACCGTTCAATTTGGACGTGCGGTCGCCGGGCTCTTGTGTTAACCCCGGGATGACACTGCCCACAGGGCTGTTCAGAGCAGCCACACTGCACCTTTATGGTGAGCACTTCATAAAGCAGACAGTGCCTGGCTGGAAAAGAGCTGCTGCTGATGCCAGCGATGCCACGAATCAACCTGATAAACGTGCCATGAATCTGATGAACGTGCCATGCTGTTGGATGCAATTAAGGGCACCATGCCAGCATAGATGGCATTTCAGGCAAGATTCCCCTAAAGCATCTAGTCCATAAATGACCCAGCCCCACTGCATCCATCCCAGGGCAAGAAGGCCTGAAAAATGAGGCTATTATAGGCCAAGTCCCTCTTGTTCTCCTTATCAAGGCTCGTAGCACAAAACTGTGCCTGAATCTGGTTTGAACTGAAAAAGCTCCTACAGAGCGAGCAGGATGAAGGGGCTGTCAGCACTCACACAGCAGCTCAGGAAGCCCAGGGACTGTGAGTCTATTGTTCAGCTGAAATCCCCCCCTTCTCGCTTCTCCCCTCTATCCCAAGCTCTCAGATTTATAAAACACCATTTAAAAAAAACAAAACAAACAAGAAAAAGAAAAAGTTTAAAGAACTTTTTAAAGCTTATCAGAGAGGGTTTGCTCTCTAATCCATCATATCTTAAACACAGATTCCCTAATGGCTTCTTCATTGGACTGCGTTCAAGCCGAGAGGACTGCTGGGCATCTGGGGTGGACTGCGTTGCGGCGCGGGAATCTGCTCGGGGATTTTAAACCTGGCTTCCTAGGGAAGTCAGTCTGTGCCTGTCTGTCCATCTGCCCCGAGACTGTGGCAATATTGGAGCCTATCTGTCTGTGTAAACTCAACAGGATCCAGGGGGATGGGGAAAACAGAAGCAAAAATAGGGCTTAAGCTGTGAGATGGGAGGTGGGGGTGTCTCTGAAGGTGGGCTGGTGGTTCAGCTTCATTTTCCTGACTGCAGTGCCACCTCAACAGCACGACATACAGCTGTTCTCCTCCTCCACATCCCGGAATTTCATCCAAGGGATCCTTGGGATGCACTTCTCAGGCTCTTCCCCCTTCCTTTGTTGCACCAGAGAGTTTGAAAAGGGGAAACTATGGAGGTTTGGTTAACTTAGCTGATCTCTTGAACTTCTCAGGGCAGCCTGCCTAGTGCCCAGTCTTCGTCTCGCCCATTTTGCCACGTTCTAAGCCTTTCCTCAGCCTTCTGCACAGCCTGTTTCACTGCTGTGTTGTTCCTGATTCACATCTGATGTCAGAGGAATCAAAGGGGACTTGCACAGCAGAGGACGAGAACATTCCAAAAGGCACAGAGGGCAGTGAGGTAGGAGCTGAGGGAGATTTGGGGTGAGAAGGCTAGACTGAGGTTCAAAAGGGTGCAGAGAGCAATGCTCTGCAGTCTGATCCACACAGCCTGATGTCTGGGAAAGCCGCTTTGTCTAGAAAAGGCAGCTAAAGCCTGAGGAAAGTGCCTTTATGCATGTAAATAAATAACAGTCTATTTAACCTTCTTCGCAGGCACACTGTGAGCGCGAATGTTTGCAAAGCTGTGAGATCCTTAGTTGAAAGGTGCTGTGAAAGTGCAAAGCATTATTAATATCCTTTACCTTCCTCGTAATAGAGTCCGCATTCATTCTGGGGAATTTCTGGACATAAACCAGACAGCTGCAGAACGACATTTCTTGAAAGCATCTATGATTTATCTTCTGCTCTTTAATTCCATTTTGTATTGAACACACATTTGTCATAGGACTGTGGTTGCACTGGGCCTTTTAAGTCTAAAACAGACTTGGGGACCTGATCCTTAGCTGGTATAAATGTGCCCCTAACCTCACCGTAGCTATTTGCTGATTTACACCAGAAGAGGACCTCAGTCCAAGTCTTTTAATTGAATTTCCATAGCACAGCAAGTTTTTGGTGTAAAAACCAAGTGGTTTTAATGACAGATAAGACTCTCCCTGTAACTAACCGTCTGGCTGGAGTTCTGTAGGAGCTTTTCAAGCCACTGGGCGTCATGTCCTGGGAACGATATTGTTTTTGCAGAAACTCGAGTCTCTGGATAGGTTCCCTGGCTCTGCCTTTTCCATTTTGTTTTAAACACGTTCGGCTTTAGAGTCTGCGCCTGGAAGCTGGGAGGGCTGCTGTGGTTCTTTCACGTTGCAGGGATTTTTGTGAAAGCAAAACAAAAATAGCTTCGTGGATTTGGATTTTTTAGGGTTTTTTTTTTGAGAAGGAGAGTTGGAAACTTGCAGTAGCTGAGAGAACACGTCGTTTCAGTAGCCATGCCTGCAGAGGTAACTATCATGTTTAACCCTTCTTACCGTCGCAAAGTCACACTCAGAGGGAGGTCTCGTCCTAACAATGCCAACGTGGCTGACCCTATATATGCCCACACTTTATAATCCATCTATACAGGGAAGATTGAGGCAGAGGGGACTCATCCTGGGCTGAGGCACACACACAGTCCTTCCAACCTGATGTTTTACATCCTAAAATGTGTGCAACGGGGAAACCCATTCAGAGAGGGTTTGAATGATAATTTTCACTGGATCAAGCCTTGATCCTGTGAAGTCCAAGCAGCCGCAGGGACGCACCGGTCAGCGCATCTGATTGTGAAAGTGTTACTTATTGGTTTAAAAAAACCCTCAGGAGATGCATTTTACACTCTTTCTGTCACACTTGGGAGCAAAGCAGGCTGCTGCTTTGTGACAAAGCTTGTCCATCTGGAGAAGTAGGAGGAGGAAAAGGAGGAGGAGAAGAATCATCTCTCCAGATGATGGCCTTATTTGTTTACTCAAAACATGCTGATGCGTCTACGTCAACCAATCCATTTGTAGCAGTTGATTCACTTTGTTTAATTATCCGATGCAAAAGAAGCAGAGAAAATGGAAGATTTTCAATGAGTTCTGCTACAAAAAGTAGCCCAGTGGAACCACAGTCCTATGACAAATGTGTGTTCAAAAAATGAGAAGGTATTTTTTCCCCAATTCAAAAAGAATTTTTCTGTTGGAAAATCAATTGCTACATTTCTTTTTCACGGGATCATCATGTAAAATAAAATTTCCTTTAAAATTATATAATGGCAAAACTGTTCCTGATCGAGCCATCCAGAATGTCCATCAACATCTCGACTGGTCGAAATTTCAGAGCCTTTGCCTTTCTCTCTCAAATGCAGAACTCATATGTTTTGTTTTTCAAAATATTTCCCAAAACATTGCTCTAATAGCTCCGGTTGTAATTCTTCTGAAGAATATCCCAGGGGAGAAATGAAAGTCAGAGCCTGGCTGCAAAGAGGACATGGGAAAAGCCAGTGGTTACTTCAGCCCTCGTCTCTGCTCTCCTGATTTCAGTCACTGATAGAGCAGCAGCCCAAGCTCTGGCTTTATGGAGTTGCAGGACTGCTCTCCAGTAAGGAAAATACCACCCATGCAAACAGCATCTTATTTACACCAGTGACAACTGCTGAGGACTGAGCTTGGGGATAATGTTCTGGGACAGCACGTTGGTTTCCAGCCCTGCTGCTCCTCACCCGGCCATGGGATGGGAGCGGGGACAGGGCTCCCTTCTGGGGACAGCATGACTGGGGCTGCCACCTTCAGAGACGTCCCGTCGCACTCTTTGTACCGAGCTGAAACCGTAGCGGTTTGTTTTTCAGTCGGATCTATTTGCAGTGGGGTTTGTGGTTTCTAGTAAAAAGGGAAAAAACAAATAAGTAAAATATAAATACAACCAGGCAGATTACATGAGCTCTATTTTCCCCCATTCCCCTCTCTTCCCTCCTCCTCTTTCTCTCCCTCTCTTCCCCTCCCCTTCCCTCTCCCGTCCCTTCTCTGTTTTCCTTTTCATGCCAATAACTAGAAGGCTGTAATTTCAAAGCTGCAGCGGCTTTCCCAGCGCCGGGAGGAATGTGCAAGTGCCTGGGATGTGTCCGCAGGGAGCTGTGCAGCCCCGCTGCGCTGGGCGGCCCAAGGGGGCACGAGGCTGTGCTCGCTCCTTTCCAGCCGCGTGGGCAGAGGGGCGTTGGGGATTTCACTGGCGAGGATGGTTTTTCCCCTTTTCCCTCTCCTTAAAATCGCTTCCTTGTGTATGGCAAGTCCCTGGCCTCCCTGGGTTTTAAAGCTGCCGTCTAAACTAGAATGGAAGTTAAACTGCAATAAAAGACAGAAAATTAATACATTTTCAATGTAATGTTTTTCGTGCCTCGTTTGCATGGTTTTTTTTTTTTTTACAGTGACACTTGTAATCTCTTCCTTTTATAGTGCAATTTCAAAACCATCAGCTCTTAGGATTAGAAAAACTTGCCCCATCCCAGTCGCTAGTATTCCTGTTCAGTGCATCTTGTGCTCGCCTCGTACTCTGTCCGTTCCTCCTGTTCCAGTACAAATAAGACCTTTCTCTTTCTTAAACAGGCCCTCCTGTTGCAGGGACGCAAAATGTGAACAAGACCACGGAACAGCAACGGCCCCAGCCAGGTAACTGTTGGTTTTGTCCCCGCTGGATTCACTGAGTAATCAGATTTGTACTGCACGGGGTGAATAAACGCGTCAAGCAGCACCAACTGTGGGCACAGGACAAACAGGCAGAGCCCTTACAGGGAAGTCACAGAATAACGAGTCGACTTTGATCGAGCTGTGACAGTGATTGTCCCAACCTGTTTCTGTGGGATTGGGTTGTTCTTCCCCGTTCAAAAGAAACATCCTTGTCTAAGCAGAGTCACGTGTGGCACCTAGCAGCAGTTGCACCTCCTCCGAAGCGCTGCGACACGCTGGGTGACAGGTCGGAAAGCAGTTAGGAGTTGTTTGTGCTGGGGCTGTGGAGTGGCTGCTCGTTACCTCTTCACCTCCGCAGCAGTGATGGTCGGTGGAAGGATCTCCAAACAGAACCAACAGGGCTTCCCCCTGCGTCAATGAAACCCACACAAGAAAAGCAAACCCTGTTGGGCAGCAAGCAGTAAAGTTTCCTGCTAGATTCCCGAGGGGCCTTTGAAAAGCTAAATACCACCTTCTCTGCTTTGCACAGCTGCTTTCTATCCCCCTTTTTTTGTTTTTTGTAGGAGGTTGGTTCTTTTGGCATTGATTCAATCCACGAGCAAATGCTATAGATCCAAATCACCAAAACCAGAAAGAAGCAAAAGAGAAGTGTGGAGATTAGGGCTGAGGAGGCCCCGCAAGAAGGGAAGGAATTCATTCCTAATAAATGCATTGTGGGGTTTTCAAGAAACACTCAGCCTCCTTGGAGCCAGGGACACAACTCCTGCTACTCTCATCTCTCTAACGCTCTGCTTGCTTCAGTAAGGGAGAGCTGGGTGAACATTTCATTGACCTCAGAGGGAAGCAAGCTCAACTCCTAACAACTGAATTTGAAAACCTCATCTGCTGCCCAGCTTTTTTTATTAGGAGCAATATACTTGCTCCTGATTTGTAACAGTTCTATGATCCCACATGTCTTTTTTTCATGTTTAGTGTTTTCTAGTTGACACGTTAAGTGCAGGGTATGTCCAAAGAGATTACAGACGTCGAAAGCAGGCAAGTCTGAAAGCAGTGCCAGAAACACTGTGAATCTATTTTGGATTCCACAAATAATTGTTGGTTGTTTGCTTAAAAAGAAATAAGGAACACATCAGGTCTGTTCCAGGCCCTAGGAGAAGAGGCAGTAAAAGTAAAGAAAGAAAATGAGAATTTGAACTGGTTTCTGGAATAGACAATAATGAACTGTTACTTCTTTTTGATGGATTTTTTTTTTTAAATAGCTTTTGTTGGCTGTTTTTTTTCAGATCCCTATCAAATCCTGGGGCCCACTAGTAGCCGTCTTGCCAATCCAGGTGAGTTCATCTTTCAATTTCAGAGCACTGTTACCAATGGGGTTATTTTTCCTGCTGCTCCAGTCTGTACTGGATGAGTAGCTGTTGCCCTCTACCTCTGGGCTAGGCTGTGGGAGCCACTGACCCGAGCAGCTTTGCTCTCACAAGTGCTTTTGCAAAAATCCTTACAGAAACGTGAGGAAAGTGGTTGAGCATCATCTTTGTCGGGACAAAACCACCACCCTGAATGTTCTTTGCCAACCTCAACATTCCCTAAGAGGAGTTTTATAGAGGATTTAAACTCTGCTCTCTCAGATTTGCAGTATAGGTTAGTTTTGAACTGTCGACTGTGGATTAGCTGAATGGAAGGCACAAAACATCTCCAAAATTACTGCGTAATTACCGTCGTTAATTGGGTCGCTCGCAGAAAACAGTCCCTCACTTTGGGGACTCAGACCTGCAGTAAATCTTGCTTGATCTAAAACGTGCATACTTCGAATGCTTGTAAGGAAACATCCTCATAAGGCTCTTTACTATTAGTATAACCACAGCGAATAAAACCAGGAGTCATCTAGTCTGGGGAAGAAATAATCTTACGTAACTCAGATCACCAACTGGAAAGAAAACTGTAGGTATCCAAAATAATATCCACGGTAAACAGTAACCAATTGAGGGCCCAAATACCTTGTGTTAACTCTTCAGTGAAGAGTTTTGCAAGATGGTATGCTCAGGAAAAATCCTGTTTATGAATAGCCCGAAGATTTTAAGGCCAAAGGCGACCATTATGAAATCTAATCTGACCTCAAACTCACGAACAGAACAAAGGGTTGACTAACTTGTTTGCTGGGAACAGTTTATCCATTCCTACGTAAGACTCTAAGGCTTGAAGGAGCAGTTCCCAGTAAAGATTGAGATAGTCCTTCTGTTTCCTGCCTTTGTCTTTGCTTCTAAGCAGGAAGCACAATGTCATTTCCTTTCCTCTTTGGCTTACCTCTCGCAGGGAGTGGGCAGATCCAACTGTGGCAGTTCCTTCTGGAGTTGCTGTCGGACAGTTCCAACGCCAGCTGCATCACGTGGGAAGGGACCAATGGGGAGTTCAAGATGACGGACCCTGATGAAGTGGCGCGGCGCTGGGGAGAACGCAAAAGCAAGCCCAACATGAATTACGACAAGTTGAGCCGAGCCCTCCGATACTACTACGATAAGAACATTATGACCAAAGTGCACGGCAAAAGGTATGCCTACAAATTTGACTTTCATGGCATTGCCCAGGCTCTTCAGCCTCATCCCACTGAGTCGTCGATGTACAAGTACCCCTCAGATCTCTCCTACATGCCGTCTTACCACGCCCATCAGCAGAAGGTGAACTTTGTAACCCCGCACCCTTCTTCTATGCCTGTCACATCATCCAGTTTCTTTGGAGCAGCCTCACCTTACTGGACCTCCCCTGCAGGAAGCATTTATCCAAACCCCAATGTCCCTCGCCACCCCAACGCCCACGTATCGCCACACTTGGGCAGCTATTACTAGATGCTTTTATCTTCAAATGGCCTTTATCAGTCTGGTTGGACTTTTTCTTTACTTCTAGGATTTTTACGGGGTTTTGGGGGACCCTTGATGGATAATTGTGGCCTTTCTGGGGAAGAATTAAAACTGGATATTGGTTATTCCTGGAGCAAACCATTTACTTTTGTAACTTTGCCTCTTGTGTCTTGAACTGAGAGATGGATGCTTCTTTGGGCCAGTACTCTGCATTTTCTTTGGGTTTAAATGCTTATTTCCTCTGTAGGAATTGACAATGAAGATTGTTCGACGTTACCTGGAATGATTATTAGTGTTTTGGTGAGAGAAATTTGAAGGGATTCAAAGGCTTTTGACAAGACATAGATCCAACTGTGGGTCCTAGGAAAAGATGACTACATGGGTATTTTTTTTTTGCTGTGGAGAGGGTAAGGCAATTTGACCGCTAAGTGGAGGACGTTGGGCTGCAGGGGACTGCAACTGGAATCTTAGCTTTAAGGCAGATGAGGATTTTCACCCAACTGGAAATTAAATATATATATAGATATTCATATATATATATGTACATGTATATTTTAAGAAGTAAAGGGCATTGAAGGAACTTTTCTAGAGTGTACAACTTCATTAGACTGTGTCTTAACTCCAGAAACATCAGAAACCAGAACAAAAAGTAACCTAATGTCAAGCACAGACATTCCTTGGCAGCAAAAGTGAAGTAAAAGTAAATGACAGCAGGTCCCTGAGCTCGGCCAGGGTCTTCGGGACCGCTAAACGCTACCGATTCGCAAACGCTGTGCGTTTGTCAGACCGTCATCCAAAGGGTCAACAAATCAGAAGGCAAATTACTGTATAAATTATGCAGAGTTATTTTTCCCTATATCTCACAGTTTTAAAAGAAAGATTAAATAAAACGAGTTGACCTCGGTCACAAATGCAGGTTTGTTTTTTACTATCAGCTCAGTTGTTTGTGGGTTGTTTTTGTTTTGTGGTTTGTTGTTGTTTTGTTTTGTTTTGGGGTTTTTTTTAATGTAATTTGTACATCTTTTCAATCTGTACATTTGGGCTGTAGCTTTGTACTTTTTGCTAAAAAAAGAGAAAAAAAAAAAAAAGAAAAAAAGAGAGACATGAGTAATGTATCAGATTGCTGGAGACAGCCTTGGTCCTGCAATTGGATCCATAATTGACCCCCAAAGTAGCCAGAAACCTTCCAGACTTCCCTGGGTTTTTCTAGAGTAGAGTTTTTTGTTGTATTAGCCCGTCAAAGTTGTCTGTGAATTGACTCCACTGAGCTAACACGTTTGCATCCAAGCTGCTTGAAAACACGCACCCTCATTTTCAGGCAACCATTTCAATATTTTCTGACTGTTTTTCACCAAAATCTGTATCTTTGGGAAAGATCTCAACCTCTTCATAGATAAAATTATCAACCCCTTCCCAGAACATCTTGCTGAAAACTCACGTCAGGGGTTTTCATTTGCATTTTTAAACAGGCAAAAAAATCCCAACCATCACTAACTTTGCACACGTTAATTTGGTGATCCGCGAGCGGCGGTTTGGTGCCGTAAACAGAAGGGTAAACCACAAGCATTCGTGTTGTAGAGCAGATGTCTGGGGGGGGGGGGGGGGGGGGGGGGGGGAAGCAAAGTGTAGGTGTCCAACCTATGA
>WTSP01019231.1:0-97523 GCA_025331215.1 Actenoides lindsayi | reverse complement strand
CCGCCGCCGGGCGCCGAGCCGGGCTGCCAGCAGCCTCTCTCCCTGCCCCCGCACGGTGAGTGACCGGGCGACGCCGGGAGGCGGGAGAAAGGTGCCGGGCTAAGGGCTGTTAACCCGGCGGCGGGGGCGTAGACCGCAGGGCAGGGCGGGTCGGGGCGGCCCTAGCCGGGGCGTTAGGCGGACGGGCTAGTAGCGGCGCTTCTGCTCGGGGGTTTTCTCTGTGGCTGCGGCGGCTCCGGCGTCGTGAGAAACCCTGCTCGCCGGCCCGCGCTCCGCCGCCCGGCAGCCCGGTGGGTCCCGTCGGCCGTTGGTAAACAACGCCGCTCTCCGCCGCCGGTGGCCGCGCGTTGTGGAGTTACCCCGTCATCCGCCAAAGTCAGCTTCGGGCTTTGGCTTTCGTTGTGGTTGCCGTCTGCGGGGGGGATCGCCCTTCTCCGGAACACCGGCTGTCAGCCCAGGTACCGCTTCCCGCGGGCGGCGATCTGGGGTCTCTGCCCAGCGTGCTTCTTCCTCCTCCGCCTTCATCTGGCTGCTGTGAAGAGGCAAGAAAGTGGCTTCTTTTCCTGCTGACTGGGTCGCACTGATGGAGGAATAAATCTTACTGCCCAGCTCCTGCTGGCAGTCATGATTATTGTGCGGTGCTGTAAAATGCTGCACAGCAAAACCAGTAAGGTAGCGCAGTGAGAGAGAAAACTTGGAATAACAGCTGGAAAAACGTTTCTGTTCTGCAGGTAAAAAAGCTCCAACCTTCTCAGAGGCGTTTTCTCTACTTTGTACGTTACAATTCAGTTAAAATATGTTTTGCACAGGATTTAAGTGGAATAATCAAACTTCTTTATATATCTCTTTAAAAGATCACAACTATCTTTTAGAGTTAGCTGAAGAAATAGCATGGTAGGTAGGAGTCATCTTTCTGTCACAGACCTACATCTCTGATGGTTGCTGCGTGTGCTGATAACCTGTGTGCTGACAATAAATACATTGCGTAAAAAGATTGTCCTTGTGTAATGTCACGTTGGTTCAGCCATTGTTTCCTTAGATTTTTAAACATTCAGAAGTGAGATGATAGTTTTTGATAAAAGATTTGGGCATGGTGGCAAGTGTTTTTGGACCTTGACAGTTGGACTGGATATAGTACCTCTATAAGGCGAAAACTGAGCTGTTAAAGTTGGGTGGTTTGCAGGTACGTTATCAGCAGTTACTTTTGAAGTCACCGTGTTTATGGAATGAGAAGTATATTCTCTCCTTAAAATGAACAGTAGTCTTGCCTTTAACCTAATCGTTTCTGCTTGTACTACTAAGCTGCTCCTTAGTGAATGGAGTATGCAGTTGTAGTCATTTTCTACTCTTTCTTCCTGAAGCTATGGGATAGCGAAAGCAAAAGGATTCATTCACTTCCTTCTCTGTTTATGGAGCTGCATGAGTTGCAGTAAATCTCAGAGTGAGAACAGAGATAGCAGAGGCAGTTGCTCCTATCCCCTCGGCGCTTTGCAGACGAAGGGAAAATACCTATGTCATGTGGACAGTGATACTAGCTCAGAGTGCTCTTAGTGCAGGGGTATTTCTCTTACCTAAATAGCAACTCCAGGACTTTGTTGGTTTTTTTTCTTTGATACGTCAGTTTGGCATCAAACGCCTGAGAAGCTGTAAATTTCGCTTTTTATATTTCCGGCTTGCAAGTGGATAACGAAATGTGGGGATCTTTGCGCAATCGGAATGTGATTTGCAGGTCATTGTTCAGGGATGGTTCCAACTAATGTCACCGGGACTTAGTGGCGTGATTGAGATAACTTTTCTATTGCTCTGCATGGCCCAGGAAGTACAGAGCTTGTGTGGAAGGTGTTCAGAATCATGAACACCAGGTGCTCCAGTCTAGTAATTTCAGGGCCATCACTTTAGATTGCTGCAAGAAAACAGAAGGTAGGAATTGGGTTTAGAGCTTTTTAGATTGAATTCTACAGGTTATTTTGGGTATGGCATTTTAAGGTTGTAGCTGAAAGTGGAGGGGGGAAAATTGCAGTGCAGCTTTTAATTCCTTTTGCCTGTAGAAATCCATACTGAACTTGAAAATTGTATTTTCTCTTTTATGGTACTCACATTTTCAGGCTTTTGCTGCATTTTACTAACTAACAAGTGTTGATGAAGTTTGGTAAAGGTATGTTGTACTCCTTAACCCTATGCACGGTCAAGCTCTACCTACAAATATTTATGCAGCTTCCTGGATTGTCATAAAATAAGCTGGCCTTCGAAGTGCTATTGGGTGCAATCTATTCTGAAAGCAAATAAAGAAAAGTTGCTCTTCATGAGCATTTTTATGAGCCCTGGAAATTAAGGTCTTTGGCACAAATGAGTTAACTGAACCCAGAAAACCAGTGAAGTTTACTTGAGGTGGAAAACCCCCAAACCCCCAAAATCCATCTGGCTGGGAGGCTGTCGCTATGCAGCTTTCAGGAGCAATGCTTTAGGCACGGCTGGCTGGCGTGGCGTGCCAGTCAGCAGAAACTACTTGGCTGAAAAAGGCCATGTAGCTGCTGTCACTATTCTTTGTTAACGCAATCAGCGTTCCCCTTCAAGAAAAGAGTTACAGAGACTAGATTAATGAGCTCACTGCTCTGCATAAAAATACACTGGATAAATGAGCTCCTACATAATCCAGGACCACTGGCATGCATCAGTAACATGTAAACTGCACGTAGTCTGATCACTAACATAGTTACTGTAACTACGGTGATTATCAGGATCTGTGTAGGTCTGTATCGATCTAACTTAATAGGGGGCTGCTGGAAAAACAACCAGGAATGAACATTAGTGAACCCAGCTGAGTAGTATCTGGTTCAAAGCTTTTTAGGTAATTTAAAAGATGATAAGTTAGTCCTTTTGAGCATCAATAGAAGCATGACCAGCACAGGTCAAGGGAGGTGATTGGAGTACTGTGTCCAGTTCTGGAGCCCTCAGCACAAGAAACACATGGCCCTGTTGGAGCAGGTCCAGAGAAGGGCTACAGATATGATCAGATGGCTGGAACACCTCTGCTCTGAAGACAGGCTGAGGGAGTTAGGGTTGTTCAGCCTGGAGGAGAGAAGGCTCTAGGGAGACCCCTTATTGTGGCCTTTCAGTACTTCAAAGAAGGCTTATAAGAAAGATGGGTATAGTCTTTTTAGGAGGGCCTGTTGCAACAGGACAAGGAGTAGTGGTTTTAAACTAAAAGAGGGTAGATTTAGACTAGATGTAAGGAAGAAATTTTTTACATTGATGATGGTGAGAGACTTGAATAGGTTGTTCAGAGAGGTGGTAGATGCCCCATCCCTGGAAGCATTTAGGGTCAGCATGGACAGGGCTCTGAGCAACCAAATCTAGTTGCAAATGTCCCTGCTTATTGCAGGCGTTTTGGACTAGATGACCATTAAAGGTCCCTTCCAAGCCAAACCATTCTGTGATTCTGTCGTCCTGTAGGCTGCCCCCCAGGTAAAATACAAAGCTAATTGCGCCCTCTTAGGGGTCTAAAGGCTTTAAGAATCTTTTACTGTTTAAAAGGACCTGTGTTAGGAGAGAGGGTTGGAGACATTTGGCAGGCTGCAACTTCAGAAGAAATGCAGAGAGGGATCCCAGGAAAGGGTGTTTGAAGGAGGCTTACTCACATTCCAGAGGATCGTGATTCAGGGAGAGGGTGTGTAATAGACCCTCTTTGTTATTAAAATTTCACTTCTCTCCAGAGCTTTATTTCTAAGTAAGAATATTGTTTCATTAAAGAATATTAAGCTTAAGATTATTAAAGAATATCACAGATCCTAAGGAGAACAGAACGAGGTCTTGGCAAAAGCTTTGTCTGGAAAGAGAACCAGTTCATCACAGCCTGCATGAAAGGGAGTACAGTTCTTATTGTCAACGTCGTTTTATATGTAGTAGGGCCTTAACTGATGCACAAATAGGTACTGCATTTGCAGAGTGAAAGAAGGCAGAGGTATGTATAGTTTGGTCAGTGAAATGTGAAACAGGAGAAGTATGTCTTACAAAGTTCTGGGAACAGAACTGTCTGTATGACAGGAAGATACTAGGTACTTAAATGGATGCTAAACACTTCCAGAAATATGGTAGTTAAATCTTTAAGGCCAGGGTAGGACCAGGATTTGGAACAGGACATACGTTTGTGCTTCAGAGTACGAACAAACCTCTTAGGCTAAGTGGAAATTTTCTTCACTGGCTGAAAAACCTCATGCCAGATTTTTTTAAGTTCTTTTTGCGAAGCTTCTTATTCTGATTGTTTTCTGATACCGTGAACTAGTTCACCACAGAAGATACGTATTTTCTTTTTTAAATTTTTCCCCATTTGCTGTTTCAGAATATAGGTAAGGACATACTATGTTCGTGGCATTGTTTTGGAAACATGGTTTGGATTTTTTAAAGCATTTTTGTGCCTAATAGCCTTTTCAAAATTCCATTATTGTCTTAACTCACTCTCTTATTTAGTAGACACTTAAAAGCTAGCTGGAAGTACTAGAAACAGTGTTCTTGACAATTTTGATGCATCCATTGACTGTTCAAATTGTCTAGCTCTAATGTTTATAACTTTTACTGTTTGAGTGAATGAATTGCCAGAAAAGCTTGGGAGAGCTGGAATTCTCTGGACTGTTCATGGAGTTTCAGTTGTTTAATTTAAATGTATTACTCAAAATTAAATTTCTAATTTGCCTCTGGACTTGGGCTGCGGCAAATGTAGAAATAGCTTTGTGACTTCATTTATCTTTGGCTTTGTTGGCTCTGTGGTCATTAGCAGTCTAGCTGTGAAGATAATAACAAAATTTAAATGATTCATGCTTGTGAAGGCATCATTTTGTAAACAAAGATAAACGTGTTTGTTCTTATCTTTATGGATAGGTCAAGACTTAAAGGCTAAAGGGTTGAATTGCACAAAAAGTCCAGGCATGAGCTGTAATTCAGAACCTCCTGCTCTTGTGAATGCCTCTTATTCATTCTGCTTGTCCACTGCAAGTCAAAACACATCTGAAAATTGTTTGGAGGCTATTGGTTGCTTGTGCATTTTTGTAACGTACATGACATTATAGGCAGAGCCAGTTCCGCATGTATTTAATCCCGTGCTTTGTGAGAAATATGAGCTAAAAGATTGTAAACAAAGACCAAGACGATCTGACATCATTTCAATTTGTCAGAGCGCACACAAGGGGTAAACTTGTGTTCCATTCAGATGACACACTCCTACAGAAAATCTTTTGTCTTGGCATAGATTAAAGCTTTTGTTTTATTTCTCACAGTTAATGTATTTTAAAGTAGCAGTTCCACTGCCCAGACTTAATCAAGTGCTGAAAAAGATTGTTTTGCTTCTTCAAATAAGTGTTGAGCATGGTTTATCATCTTATTTGTATTTCACCATCCCATTTTACAGCCCAGCTTATCAGTTTTAGGAAGAAGAAGAAACAGCTATCTTTGCCTTGCCTTCAAACATCTGCGTTTTGTGAAATCAAAGCAGTTAAAAAGTTATTCCTCCATCCTTTTTGTGCTCTGGATCATGTACTTCTACATATTCTTAAGACATTTTATAGACTTCCCCCCCCCCAAGAGCGTTTCCTGTGTCCTAGTGAATTTCTTGTTTGTATCTTATACTCCAGTGACTGGATCAGGTAAACTATTGAAGTTCAAGAAAGGAATTTTGTTTAGTTCTAGGTGTTCGCTTCTTGTCCAGAAATAAGCTGGAAGCATTCATTTTGAAAGACCTGAGCCCAAAACTCTTTTGGTAACAAAATAAAATGCCTCCTTTTGTGTGCATTCTCCTGTGTCCCAACCTGCTTCTCACATCCTGTGTCCTTTGCATTTCCTAACTTTGTATTGGTTTCTAACACTCAGTGCTTGACTATTCGTACTTCAAGTGGCATTTGTGGCATACCAGATATACAGGACCATAGCCAAGCATTTTGGTCAATCAGAACCTCAGCACCTAGTCTTACTAGGTAGTATAACTAGCCCAGGACCTGTCTAGGTCATCTGTATCCTGTCTTACCTTTCTTTAAACGTGGGGGTTTAGCCCAGCTTCAAATGACTTCAAGATAGTAACTGTTACATGTGCCAGACCAGCACTGCATCATGATGTCAGCACCAATGGTGTCTCCTAACATGCAGACCACCTAGAGCATATATGTTGCAATCTTATTCAAGGTTTGCATGTAGCCAACTAATCTGATAACAATGCTGAGGACTGCCTGACAATGAGCTGACTTACCTTCAAACCCTCAGGGAGTAGCAATGTAAGAAAACCAAACGTATCTTAACTAGATGTCCCTTCCCAGGAGCTGAAGATCTCTTGAAAAATAAAGCATTCCTATACTGTGTAGTATACTGTACTGATTTTTAGTGATCTTTAGACTTCACTGGGGATGTGTAAGCAAAAAGTTGGAAAGCAGTGCAACATTTCTTGTTAATGCGTTACTTCAATTCTAAACTCCTTAAATCTATAGTCAGAATTTGGTCTCATTCACTATCTTAAATTTTCTCTCTTTCTGATGCTTGCTGAGAGCAGTATGGCAATCATTCCCAGTATGCAAATTTCTGAACTTGTTTTGATGTTACTAGGTGTAACTGGGGTATGGAGCCAAACTGCCTAATGGCTGCAAGGTCTGTTTGCGAACAGCTGTCCTGCATTGGCAGCCTGAACCAGAAGCAACCATTTTGACACTGAAATAATGGCCACGTACTCTGCATTTGCATGTTGTTTGCGACAGTCAGATTGAATACTGGCAGTGGAGGACGCAAATAGGTAATGCAGGAAGGTGCTGTTGAACGAGAGGACAGAAATATACGGTGTCTAGTTTGTATTTGTGACCTACAGCTTAGCAGTGTCAATGTGATGGGCGAGGGCTGGTTAGATTTCAGATAACTGTCCTCTCACTGATTGCTGAATTTGCAACCTGTACTTTTAAATTGTCTCAACTTTGTCTCTTCTAGGAAAAACAAAATGAAGGAACTAGTGTCAAACAGTACAGCCAATATATCTCAAGCCAGAAAAGCTGTGGAGCAATTAAAAATGGAAGCATACATGGATAGGATGAAGGTAAACTTGAATTTATTGTTGATATTTTTAATTCGCTTACTAGTTTGTGGTGCAGTCTCCCGTTAATATTGCAGAAAGAGTCCATCAGCTGAAATGAAAAATCTGTGTTGAGCCATAAAACAATGTTCACTACTGTGAATTAGTTATGTAATAACTGCTTGGTTCTAGTGAAGTGACTTCCAAAGACTGGCTTCTAGCCTGCTTCTGTACGAGTGCCTTTTACATCTGTTAAAAGTGGCGTATTGTGAAGTATTTAAAATCAGCTGGCAGATGCATAGGTGCTCTTCTTTCTCACCTCTAGCTGAATATAAATGCAGCCATAAGAACATCGGTTCTTCTTTAAGTAGTGGAATAAGTCTTTAAGATATTGCAATACTTTTGAATAATGATTAGATGAATTGCATTGCTTTTGTTTTAGCACAGAAATCATTGCACAAAAAATATGTGGTTGCAATGTTTAGTTATGATTCCTCACACTAGATAGCCTGTTGTATGTGAAGTCTTGGTTTTATCACGTCTCTAAATGTATGTGGTTAAGTATTTTAACTGAAGGCACTATTAAATAGAGGTACTCAACATTTTTAACCAGAAAAGCCTGTGGATTATTCTTGCCTGTCATTCTGCCATCCATTAGGCTAAAATTTTGTGAAGAAATCAAGCACCAAAAAAGGTCACAAAGTTTTAAGAAAGCACTGCTCATCTCTTGCATGCTTTCTTTCCCTTTCTGCCTCTGCAAATAGGAAATAATTATTTGGATGAGAAATCCAGCCTCTACAAGTCAGAAGAGTTACAGATGGAAAGACAAGAAAAAGGAATGCATTTAAATAATCAGGGTTTCTGCAAACAGCTGTAACTGAGTTCTTACAGACTGTAGCAATTTGTAACAGAGGTTACAAGCTCAGTAAGACAATTTAGAAATGTTCATATAATCATAGAATGTTAGGGGTTGGAAAGGACCTCTAGAGGTCATCGAGTCCACCCCCACCCCTGCCAAAGCAGGATCACCTAGGGCAGGCCACGCAGGAACAGATCCAGATGGGTCTTGAAAGTCTCCAGAGAAAGAGACTCCACAACCTCTCTGGCCAGCCTCTTCCAGTTCTCTGTCACCCTCACAATAAAAAAGTTTCTCCTCATGTTGAGATGGAACCTTCTATGCTCAAGTTTATACCCGTTATTCCTTGCCCTATTATTGGGCACTACAGAAAAGAGATTGGCTCCTTCCATTCAATACCCACCCCTCAGATACTTATTAAGTTCTTCATGTAGTCTTAACTCAGTCTGTTTGTCCATCCATTCTGTGCACTGAAATTTGGCATGTAGTCAGCTTAGGGGCAATAGTATATAATTATGATTTTAAAGTAGGATCAGATCATAAAGTCACTAATTAGAAATACAGAATTTATAATTTAGAAATATTAGTGCAATTCACATGAATAGTCTATCTTGCTGTATGGAAATAGAAATTTCAGTTGCTCCGTTTTGTTAGAGTTTTTATCAGTGTCTGGTAAGACTATTGAATTTGCAGAGTTATAGTTTCTACCATGTGTAGTGTCTTGACAAATCCTTCACGTAATAGATGGCTGTTCACAGAGACAGGTATTTCTGTTTTCTTCAGTAAGAGAAGGTCTGACTTTTCAGCGTTCTGTGGGCTTAGTCCCCTGATTCAGGTCATATTGCAGCTTCAGCAGCAACAGAACTGACAAGAAGGAATGGCTGTGTGTGAGTGGCTGAGGAAAGGGTTGGCAAAATGTGGCCCAGTTTATCAGAGTTTGAAACTGTTGACACATGGTAGATTGTCTCAAACTTGCTTTTATACAATCAGTGGTAACTTTCACGTACCACATCATTAGCTTGGTTAGGCAGGTAGCTTCATTAGTTAGATGTCTAACGTTCTTAATTACATATATAAGAAAGACGTGGGTTATTTTTACAGTTAGTGTAATTAAAAAGAACACAGTTATTAGCAAGTGTGTCAGACCTAAAAAAGAAGTAGCTTGAAAGTGCAATTATTTCACCTTTCAAAACAGCTCGGGACCAAAAAGTCACCCAAGAAAATCTGATGTGTTTCAGTATTCTGAGAGTTCCTATATTAACATAAACCAAATGCAAATTGCAAAATGTCTATGCCTTGATTTCTAGAATTTCCTTGAACAAGTGTATGAGGAATGGTGAGAAGGGGTTGGTTGTTTTTTATTCCCTTATTCCCTTTTAATCTTGAAACAGTTGAGTGTGTGTTTCAGCATAGTCAAATTTTAGCAAGAGACTTCCCAGTGGTTTCAACAGGAGATTTTGAGTTCTCGGAGCATAACTGTAGAGAAATGAACTTGCTTCTTTTTTTCTGGTGTTTTGCATCTGCTTAAACTAGTTAGACATTTAACAAAAGATCAGTGCTTTCCAAATAATTTAATTAAACACTGTTTTGTGAGTAGCTGTAGCCAAATGGTCACTCCCATAATAGACAAGACCACATTGTTAATGTTGAAAAGGTGCCTGTGTTATTGACTACGGAAATCAGAAGTTCCAGCTCATTTTTCTACTACAGAGGCACTTTGTTTTCCATGCACAGTAACTGCTGTAACCAGCAAGAGTTGCGTCTGCTCAATTAAAATCTTGTAGTTAGAAGTATGTTGATAGTTGCCCATTCCCTGCTGCGTTCTGGATTTTTAAGCTGCTATAAAAATCAAGTCCTGTAACTAGTCAGACCAGCAAGCTGTGCAGCGTTTTGAGGTTCCACAAAGACAACTTGCTGTTGAAGTGTGACAGAAATGGGGCAAGTTAAAGGGGGACAATGAAGTTACCAGTGTATTGATCGGTAGTTGGAAGGAGTACTACTGTGGTGGGGTTTTGTAAACTGCAAGAATCCCAGAAGGTTTGCAGTTGAACCTGCCTTGCTTCCTGCAGAAGGAACAGCTAGAATTATAGTGGAGAAGTAAGTAGAAAGCAGGAGGTGTAGATTCCAAGCTAGGAAACAGCAAATGAAATCAGATGAGCAGTGTCCTCATGACTAGTAGAATGATGTGTCTTCCAAAGGTGCTAGCAGTGAAGTTGAGAATGCAAATATAATATTGATGCTTTATCACAGTTGTCACCAGAATAAAACACTATTTAATCTTCTCTTTGCAACAGAACAGCAAGAAGGAGTGCTCTGACATTTAAGAACCTTGGTGTATCAGTTATTATTCCATTTTCTTTCTTTCTTAAGAAGGTAGAAAATATTCCTAACTGGTTCTGAATAGTGTTGGGAGATAAGTGCTGCAATTGCCAATAAATGTGTATGAATCTCTTTGTTTTAGATGTAAAGGATAAGCAGAGTGGGTGTTGTAGCAAAAGTGGTAATTAGTCACAATCCATGACAAGACAGATGACATCGTAAGTGCAGCATTTTGCCCTGTCAGTGAAGCTTATAATTATTAGTGCAGCTAACAGGATTATGTTCTAACTTTGGCTGTTTTTATCACCTCTGTTATTCTGAAATATAATGGTAAAATTTCACAGTCCTCCTGAGGCTAGTTCTTTAAAGCATCAGGGTTGAGTGTTTTGGTTTTGCTGGTTTTGTTGGGGTTTTTTTTCCCTTTTGGTAATTTGACAACCAGATGTATTTTTCACCACACAGAATAAAAGTAATTGTATAAAATGTGAGATTGCTGTGATATTTGCGTACTCCCTCCCCTCTATCTTTGTACTTTAAAAGTTTTTTTTGAAATGAAATGTTAGCATTCTGTTAGAATTAATCAAACTGGAGTCTGGTTTTTTTTCTTTAGCCACTTCTGCAATATATGTAGATTAATTTGAATCTGCAGACCAAGCTGTATTGCGTAGGAGAGCTGCAACGATAAATGTTAGCTTCATCTGAATATTCAAATTACATGTGCTTATTTTAATTCTTGATAAAAGCTATTCTAAAACTGTCCATTCAGCTACAAATAAACCTAAAAATGAGTAAAAGCTATGGTAGAGTGGCCTGCATTTAACTTCCTCCGTGACACAAATAGGATGCTCAGCGTGTTATTTTGTATAGTAACAAACCCCAGTGTTGGCCATTAGGCAACCTCCGCACGCCGGCTCTGCTGTAGCCCTAATGCAGTGCTCAATGCAGAGGTCTTCCACCGCTGCTGTTCTGAATAATAACACTGGGCAGGAAACTTGCTGGAGGCAACCTTGTATTTTGCTCTTTTTTTTTGGCCACAGTTCTTTGACTTTGCCAACACTGCTCGCAGCCACGGGAACCAGTGTTTTCATTGGTCCCGGAACGTGATCAGCTAACCTAACTCCCTGTAGTAAATGGTCATCATTCCACTGCACAAGCCTGAGCTACTCCAGTTTAAGTGAAGAGATGGCCATAATTCAGTTTTGTAACCACTGTAACCCAGTGGGAAGCTTTCTTCTCTCCAGATCTTTTATTTTTTAAAGGATGAAAATACGTGTCCTAGTACAGGTTTAGTGTGTGGCAATGTGCTGAAATGTGATCAGGTTCTTCAGTTCCTTGTTGCGGTTTGTTTTCTACCAAATCATATTATGGCTTGTCCAAAAGCAAACTGATTTGTGATTTAAGCACTGTGATGATGAAGAAAGTGCTTGCTCTCCTTCATGATATTCCTACCAGCATTAAAGGACAAATTAGAGACAACAATTTATGTTGTGCTTTTGCTAGTGAAAATCCTTTTTTCTGTTATATGATGTCAAAGCACAGTAATATGTAGAGAAACAGAAAATCATATTACTCGGTTTATCCCTTCTAAGAACAGTGATTGAAATTGCACTTCCATCAAATGAAAAGCAGTATACTTGAGCTGATGTTTCTTACCCATGTGTGGATCAAACACGACAGTTACAGGAAGATCAGTCTGTTGCAGTCCAGTTTTGGTTCTCTGCTCTTGTAGGGTCAGTCTACTTAAAAACATGGTTCATTTCATGACTAAAACTAAGTTATTTGTTAGCTTAATAATCAAAGATTAAAATGTGCTGGGTATCTTTAATAAATTCTGTTTCTGGGATCCAGAGAATTAGAGTAGCTGTCCATTCAGTTTTATGGCAGTAACATTTATTATGACATAGCACTGAAAATATCACGGAGCTTTTTATGGGCACCTGTGGCTCTGAGTTTCTTGCTCTTTTGAACGCAAAAGTTCAGGACCAGCTAATAAATTAATTAGATCATGGAACTGCCTTAATTTGAGACACGCAGTTGAGTTGAAGTACAACAGAAAAGTGAAAATGTGTATGTTAAATAATTAGGAATGTACTGGTGTTTGTCATTACTTGAAAATACATCTCCAAAATGCTGTGCTGATACATTCCTCCTGACATGACTGGAAACATGTTAACCTCCTCTTCAGTGGATGCATTCCATGCTAGTTTATACTAGCATGTACTGAGGTACAGCATAGGTCATTAGCAAAAAAAAGTATGTTTTCTGTCTTAAGATCTTTTGGGGGCTTGACAGGAATTTTGTAGTCTGTCTACATTGCACCTTTCTTTGGAGAATCTGCCTTTTAAAAATTCAAAAGTAAATTTAAATGACAACTGGGAGTATGATAGGTTTCCTAAGTTTTCTGTTTGTTCATTACATTACTACCTCTATTCTAGACACTGCTCTCACACCCTAAGCCTCATTCTTTTCTCAGTGCTTAACAAGTAGCTAATTGAAGTATGTATGAAAATAATTAAAATCCTTACTTTGTACTTTGAAGTCTGTCATTTTCCACATACTTTTGTTTGACCTGCTTCTCTTTGGAGAAGCACTGGTCCTTCTGAATACCTCTGTTGATTTGCTCAGTTTAGTGCTCAGTCTTCTGCTTTGCACTGTTGTTCATATGTAACGTCCCTGCCCACTCTTGTGTCTTACAGGACAATTCAAAGGAAAACTAATTTTAAGTAACCTCAACACCCTTGCTTCCTCTGCTGGGAGGATAATCTATACTGGGGTGTCAACCATAGATACTTTTTGGGTTTAAGAATTCTACAAAAGCATGTTTTAGTGGATATTTAAAAATAAACAGTTATTTTCTTCCAGAAGTTATTTAAATTCCATGCAAATCCTGATCCGACACCCATTGGCTTCATAGTTCTAATCTGAAGCCTACTACAGGCTGGACTCACGCCAAAGCAAGCAGGGTGTGGGGAAGCTAAAGCTAACAGCAGTGACACACCTGCTAGAAAAAAATACCAGCAATCCAATTTGGTTTTCCTGTTCCCTATAATTGTGCAAACATGCTGACCTCAGTGTTTGAGCTGGGAGAAGCTGTTATGGTGCCCAGAGAAAAGACCTTTTTTGTGAAGACTTCTATATCATCTTCTCAACTATCATAATATTGAAAACACAATAATTAAACAATGCAAAGAGATGCAGACAGTTGTAAATATCTTGCTGAGCAGAACAAAAACGTTTCACATATACATTCTGAATTCTTGAACAAATAAATATGTCACAATGGCCTAATGTCACCAATATTCTTATGGCACAGAGCTGGAAAGGTTACGAGGTCTCAGTTGCAGCTGAAATGGTTTAATATTTCATGTTTTCATTTGATGCAAAATACCCTGTATCCCAACATACTGTAACATTTCTGTAGGACTTTTCAGTAAGCATGAATCAGCATTATGAATTTGGAGACTTTAGAATTGTTCATTTTAGAAGTATGAAAATATTAAAGTAATGTTTATGTTGAAATTTATACTGTGAATGAAATACTACCTACAGTAACTTACTAAGCAGAAGGTACTAGTCTATCTTGAAAAGAGCAATATTTAGCTTAAATGAGAGCTATGACACATGATGATCAAGTTTTGCTTCTGATTTATTACTTCTTTTTAATGCCATGGTCATGTACCTAAAGAACTTGTTGGTTGGTTGTTGTTTTGTATCCAGATGAGCAAAGGGTAGAGAAAGTGTTTGTGGAAAACCGTACAACCAGTGACAGGGATTAAGAGCTGAAGCAGGTGGCCCCTGCAGAAACAGTCTTCGAGGAGAATCCTTACTGCTTATGGGCAATTAGCATATACATGTTTTAATGAGTATATGCTCCTGACCAGCCCTCTGATTGAGAGGAACAGCTGAACGTCAATCATATAAATTGATACCATCTCATGTCACTATGCTAAATAAAACATACATAAAGATTGTTAGGACTAGTAAGAGCAAATTCAGACTTGTGGTCTCTAGTGATTTAAAGGATTGCTCCTGTTTTCTTATAGCCTCCGTTACCATATGTTACGTGAAGAATATTTGCGCAATGCTGATTGGTTGAGAATTGTTACAGTACTTCTCTCTTCTCTTCTACTAGGTGTCCAAGGCTGCAGCAGATTTATTGGCATATTGTGATGCTCATATTGCAGAAGATCCCCTTATTATTCCAGTGCCTGCATCTGAAAATCCCTTTAGGGAGAAGAAACTCTTTTGTACTATCCTTTGAGTCAGTTTTCAATTAAAAATGTCTTAAGCTAAAATTTGGTATCAGTGGTGCATGCTTTTAGTTTTAGCATTTTTTTCTTCAGATGTCAATACTTAGCCTATAACTACAATATTTTTAGAAGGTAATGCATTTTCTGTTAAAAAATAATTTAAAAATTCCTAAAAATTTGAGGTGATCCTTGTCTTTCAGGCAAACGTACAAGTCTAATTTCAGTTCTTCATGAAAATTCTTTTGGTCTTAATGGAAGTATTGAGTATAGTATCAAATTGTAGATATCTTTGCCAGTGATAGATTTTTCTGAGACCTAAATGAGTAATACCAATTCTGAAACTATTTTTAACATTGTTATTTTCTTGGGAAGGTGAATTTAATTCAACTGCCTTTACAAATTTTTATCTAAAAAGAGTAGCGTGACCTTTCCTCAAGTAGCACTATGTAGGAAGAAATGCCAGTGATTTACAATGTTTGGAACGATCAGTCTTATACAGTAAATGGTGTTTATAAATATGTTTTGTGAAGACTGTAATAAACTTTACTACAAAAACAATCTTAGTAAAGCAACATTGTAACTACAAGCAAAATGAAGATGTATAGTTAAACACCAGGACTGCATCAATAAAGCTGTAGAAAAACGTGGCTGCTTGTATCTTACTTTGAATGATAATGATTTAAATTATTTTAGAAAGTAAACTGAACTGTAATATATCGGCTGTTTGTGAGGGTCTGAGTGGAGTGTGTAAATCTGCCCTGATCAATACTGGAGGGGGATTACATTTTCTAAGCAGCTGCCTACGTGCTTTTGCCTATGAGAGCAAGACTGGGGGGATAGAGAGCAATGGTAATTGAGGGATCTAGAGTATGCAGCAAGACCACTGTGCCACTGACAGCCACTGTGTTGTATTTGCTATCTACAGTTTAGGCAGGAGATAAGTTGCCAGCAAGTAATTCATGGAGGTTCTGGAAGATTTTTTTGGTTTGACTTTAAGTGCAGCGAGGGGAAAATAATTAGGTATGAAATATGATTGATATGTCTTCTTCAGGAATTAAAATTAAGCTCAACCAAGGCATCTAAAGGAAACAACAGTTACATTGTAGGCTTTTTTTTTTTTAAGTCTTCCTAGGGTTGGGGGGAGGGGGTGGCAAAAGCTCTTCTCTGGTTTGGTACATTAAGAAAGTTCCATCACTGCGGTACTGTGTGCAGTGTGTCAATACACTGGAAATGCCACTCCTTGGAAGTGCCTGTGAAGTCAGCCCCACGCCTAAGGTGGGAGATGGTTTCACTGGAGAACCACAGTAGTCTGACTGAGTTGAGGCTCTGAACAGCCACCCATAATGGAATGTGCTTCCTCTGCACAAACTTGTATTCCACAAGCATCTTAAATACCTGCAAGGCAAAGACTAGCTGAGGAACCAAGGGCCTTGGGATCTATTTAAATGCTGAATTTAGATGCTAAAAAAGAGCAGTTTGCTGAATGAGGCTATGTGCATTTAGCCCAAAGTGCCTATATGTGCTTCAGCTTATTTTTAGCAGTTTCCGTCAGTGTTTGTCGTACTTTTTTGTGCAGTGGAAGTACAAGATGTCTGTATTGTACAGGTTTTGTTTTCATTGACAGTCAACTTGGATAATGCGCTGCACCCAGCTGTCTTCAGCTACCAGTCTAGGCACACAAGATGGGTGGCTTTGGACTGTGCTTCTGCTGCTGCCCAGCTCGTTCACCACATTTGCCTAACATAGAGCCTCCATATTAATTTACTTCTTACAACATTATGGTAAAAAAACTATCTTCCTTCTAGTCAGTAGTCTTTGAGCTGTCTTGCATTTAGAGGTGTTTGGGTTTTAATTTGGCAGCTGAAGACCTCAGCAGTCTAGTAGGGGCAGAGGATCTTCACGGTACCTGTTCTGAAAGGCATTCGGATGTCTTGACCAGGCCTTGTCTTGGCTACATTTGGCCTTGCTTCGTATTTCAGTTTTCAGCTTAAGATTCCTGTTCCTCCAAACAAGAATATTTCTTAATGTGTGGTGTGTTCAGTTTGATTTTGGGCGGTAGAGAAATAGGCTTTAGCTGACTGAGTAGCTATTTTATTGACAGTGAAATAAAAATGGCTTTCTGAAAATATTTGATAAAAAGGAGCAACAAAATGCTTAATAAGGTTCTTTAGGGAATCCTTCCTACACTGTACATGATTTGGTAACTGCTCTGATCACCATGGCAACATTTTCATTTGTCCTTCCGCATGTATGGTTTTAGCTGGAACAGCAAGGGAGGGGAATATAGGGCATACAGCTTTATTCTCAAAGGCTTTGTAACAACTTGCATTTGTGGCTCATCATTAACATTCCCATCTAAAATAACAGAATTGCCACAGCTTATTACAGTACAGCAAACAGCTTGCTTTCTGTTTCCAATTAACATTAGCATCTGAGGTCCTGAGATTGAAACATTTCACAGTAGTTTTGAGCATTGCGGGTTAGAAGAGCTGTGTTTACAAAAATCTAGTAGTATTATTCGGCAGAGGGGAATGTCATTCTTTTGCACTTAAGGTTTTTCTCCAGAATTTTTCTTCAAGTAGTTGTGAATGTGTTGGACTTCTGATGTTTTTAATAGCTGCTTCCCATGTTTGCATTTTCTTTCATCAGTTCATAATTGTCATCAGGTAAAAAAAAAAAGAAGTGTCTATTAAGATGGTTTCGTGCTTCTAATGTTAAAAAAACAAACCCACGGAGTACTGTAAATTGCATATTTATTTTAGCAGATGCCTATAATGTGTCTGAAGAGGTTAAACTGTACAAGCATAACACCTTAGTGGAAAACAGGACAGCTTTTTCTAATATCTTTGGGCCTTATTTACCAGTTCCTTGAATGAATATATACTACTGGCAAATTGCTAATTTGAAAAGAGGGAGAAAGGGGGTGGGGGGAGACCTGGAAGATCACCTTGAAATAATTGTAACAGCTTGGATCACGTAAGAATATATGCCTTTATACAAGAACACCATCAAAATACTGACTCCCTGAAGAGAATGGCATCATCTAGGTTGTTTTATGCTAGCTTAATCCACAAATCAACATTTGAAAGAATGTTCTTTCCTCCAAATCATAAAATGCCTTTGTCATTATGTTGGTTTGCTGCTTTGACCTTTGTGGTGGTTTAGATAACCTGCTATTGCTAGTTGAGTTTTGTGCTCAAACATCTTGCCTCAAAGGCTGCATAAAAATATCTGAAAATTCTTGGACATTTTTATAAAATTAAATACATATTATATAATGAAGTGTAGCATCGTTTAAAAAAAAAAATAAAAGCCCCCTAAAATTTGGCTTTGTTTCACAGTAAGGTTTCCTATGGACTGCAGCAATGAGTTTTTATTTTCATCAAACTGCCTCATTTGATTCCCACTAACTTCAGTGAGAACGAGACCAGGCCTGATACCCTCCCAGCACTGTACTCTTCTCTCTCTCTCTCTCTCTGTTGTATTTCGTATGCCATTAAGCTTGTCACTTTGTATTTCAGGCCCAGAAAATAATGCGTGCTCTCTGCTAGCAGAGTGAGTTGGGGCTGTTATCTCACGGAATGAAAACTTCAGAACAGACATTGGATTTGAGGATTTTTTGACTTATTAGCAATCCTTTCTTCATATCCTAGTGCTTGCTGCTCTGATGAAATGAGACTTCTCAGTAGTGGATTAACGGTAAATTTTAATGCATCAGTAGCACTTGCAAGACTGGCTGTTTTGCATTTGTCAGATTAATCTCCTTGGTTTACCTTGAATTTAAAATGTAATCGTTTCAATACTAAAAACTATTTTCCTCCTGTCTATTACGTACTAAATTCCCCTTCTTTGCTTCCTACACCATGTATTAAATTAGTAGCAGGGTGCTTGGCTAGTGCTGATAGGCAAGATTTTTATGATAGCCTCTACAAAATTATGGCTGAAGGAGGGGAAAATATGGAGGGAAATTTAAATTAAGTTATTCTAGGTCACACCATAGCTAAAAATAAATGCAAACTTTGCTGTCAGTGACACAAAGGTAAACGCAGGAAGTGCTGCCAGCTGATGCAGGACAGCAAAACAAAGCATTTTTGCAGTGATTTACAATAGGATCAGCTTCAGCAGAAGGAAAGAACACTTCAAGACCAATGGTCTGTAAAGGTGCATATTAAAGCATGGAACTTCAATAGAGCAGTCATTTATTCAGTTGGGTTTCTGATGTCAAAGGTGTAACAAAAGAGGTACTTTGGGAGAATCTGATCATACAGCTTTTTCTATCTCTTCATTGTTTAGGGGTAAAAAGCTATATACATAATTCTAGAAAATGCCATAGTTACAGCATTCCTCTGGGTCTACATCAGAACCAGGATTTAGTTCTTCAAGGCGACTAATGAAAACTTGGGGGTGGAGTGGTTCCTAAGAAGTAGAGATTTCTTGTACTGAAAACTAATAAAGTCATTTGACTGACTTAAATAGTACGGTAATGTGTGAAAAATAGTGGGGAAAATGAGTGCTATATAAAATATTACAGGCACTAACCTTTAGGGAGAATTATATTTGGAATAAATATTGTATGTTTGCATCTAATTGTATCCAGCTTTACAGCACTATTAAATTAAGTATAGCCATAAATCCCAGAACTGGTATGGGAACAACTTTTCTGTCTGTTGTAGGAAGATACATGTCTGAGTTTGTCAAATATATTTACAACCACTCACACTTGTGAACAAACAAAATGAGCAGCTTTACCCTAAAGTAGGGTCTTTTCCCCCCACCCCAATTCCTATTACAAGTACAAATTGCACAGGACCGTCTATTACTGCCACCTACTGATGAAGTGATAAACAGCCGACTGAAACAGAAAAAAATATCAACGTCAACTAGAAACGACCTCGAAGGGGGATTTTTCAATTCATTGGCACTAAGATGCATACCGTCAGAAACAGAGAGCCAGCACTCCTGTTTCCATAGTCTGCGTCGTGTAAGGCATTGCCTGTCAGTGTGGTACTGCTGAGGTGTGTGGTTCAACCCTCACGCTTCAGTTCTAGACTTCTCAGTTTAGAAAAAGATGAAAGTCAAGTACATTATTTGGTTAAGTAAGTCAGGTGTCTAGCTAAAAAACACTTTAGAAGTTATGGAAAACTCTGTGTTTATCAGTGTGAGTTGCTGTGTGCTCCCCTCTTGAATTTCACTTGCCAGTTTCACGTGTAATTCAGGTGCCTGTTCCTCATTTCCACCGTGCCACCGGTTATGCCACCACTCGCACTTCTGCCTTTCTTTGCTCCCCTGAGCAGGTGATGTGACTGCAGAGGGTAGTAAAGCCTGGCTCTAGTGTTGGGCAGGTCCCCAGAGCAGTGAGACTATAATAATCTCTCCTGTTTGCCACCTTCTTTGCAGAACAACTTTAGGCTGCATACTTGAGCCCTTCATTCTTTCTATAGCATGCTCTAAAGCAATGTGCGATTTTTTTTTTAGTGAAAGGAAGGAAGGAGCCAGACTTTATAGAAAAGAACCATTGTGACTTTCAAAAAAAAAAACCTTTCAAATAGTGGTGACCTTAAAGATCTTTAAAGTGTAACCACCTCTCTCTGGCAAGCATGGCTCACATGACTTTTGGCTGTAAAATTATCCTTAACTTGTTGCAAAGACTACCATGGTTCTTGTACTGATTCTAGGCTGAGAGGTTTCCCCCTGGAGAGCACACCAGCTTTTATCCTACTCATCAAAACACCACACACGGATTTCCAATATATATCTCTGCAGTGCTGATCAGAATATGTTAGGCATATCCTTAAAAGATCAAGTGAAAAAAATTCAGAAGCTAAGACTTTCATGGAAAAAAAAGCTCAACAGAAACTTTGAGAACATAAAGAACGTTCTAGAAAATAGCCTCTCAGAGATCTTTCCTTCTTTCCCAGACAGCACATGCCATGTTTTGTTCTGACTTTGGAAAATAACTACAGAGACTAACTATGAAATATCTACTCATGAGAATTTAAAAGGCCACAGAAGTGATTACATTTCTTTACAGTTCTGCCCATACCAGCTAAACAAATACTTGCAACAAGGATGTGAACACATCTGACGATATTTAAACAGAATCGGAATAAATGCAAAAAAATACATTGAAAGATCATTAAGGAAGGGTAAGTTAAGCATTCACTTAAGAAACGTCAGAGTTAAATTTCCTTATGCATCTTCCATTTGCCTCTCTCATTTGTATGCACTAGTATTCTGGATTGCCACTGCAGGAACTCCCACGAGGCACAGTATAAGCAATGCTCAGTTAATGAGCAGTTACTCGATACTATTTTGGTGTCTTTATTCATTGTGTAGCCCCAGGCCTGATTTACTCACAAATTCTGCTTTCAGTGTAGAACTATTCCCCGATGAGCTTCTCTGTGGTGCTCATCACGAATTGCTTCACAAAGTATCTCCACAGTATCCTGGAGGAATGCGAGGGTGGAACTATTCCCGTCTTACAGTGGGAAGCTGAGGCAGAGCCTGAACAGAACGGGTGAGATTGTCAGTACCTGCCTCTTCAGAGTAGTTAGCTCTTTCAGCATCTCACGCAATGTTCCCATTTGCTCAAGCTTCTGCTGTGAATGCTCAGCTCCACAAAATGGGAGTGACTTTTGCAAGTCAAATACCCAGAATCTCAGAGGAAAAAAGCAATGTGAAATGTTTAGTTTCATGATTTTCCTGGTATTGCACAGAGGCAGTGACAGAACCCAGCTCTCCCAAGCAGCAATGACCCTTAGCCTTGTAACACTATTTCATGGTCCCACCTCATGCACCTCATGTCTTCTCCAACAAATGAAGCAGCTATCTAATGCATTCTCCAGCAGAGCACATCCATCCTAAAGCAGGGTAAGCACCATGAGGGGAAAATAGCACTGAGTCATGTAATTTATTTTTTTTTATTAAGTATAGGTTGAATATTATCTACCCAATGATAATAATAATAATGAAATTATGAATAATACATGGCCAGTCTGCTTTGTAATTCCACCAAAAGCTTAACTCTTTACCTGGCATGTGATTAAAAAGTATATTTGCTGTCATAGGTTTCAGCAGGACTTCCTCTAAACCTTATTCTCTTATGTACAAGCATCCTGAAATCTTCGTGCCACTTGTTTAAAACTAACTGTACACTGCCTGCACATGAAGTAGCTAACCTCACCATCTGGCTGTTACCTGATTATTGGATATTTGGTGGTGTTCCACGTCTCTGCAAGATGCTCTCTGAGATGTGCCTGTCAAGATTTAGCTGCTACCATACAGGTGGGTTTGAGTCCAATCTATTTCTGATTGTCATGAACATGACAAGGAGACAAGTAAGACTGCGACATTTATTACTACTGTATTGATATGTTTGGATAACCGTGATGTCCTGCAAGCCAGTTTTGGAAGGTAGTTATCAACTCTTGTGCAGGTTAGACTGGGTCTGATTAAAAAAAATAAATAAATAAATCCAACTGAACAATACCTTCTTTCCAAAAGATGACAAGGATATTCTAATTTACCCCTCTCTAGAATAAAGGATGTTGACTTGACAATCCACCAGGATGCTCGAGTGATCACTTTGTGAGAGAACATGAAATTTGAATCTCCAACTTTCTGTAAAGGAAAGTGAATTGAGGAAAGTAGGATTATCTTTCTCTGAATACAATGTCAGAGCTGTTTTGGTTGCTAGGTTGTTGCAATGCCCGTGAAAGGAAACCCCTACAGAATACTCTTGGACCTCAGAGAAGTCAGTCTAAACTGTGGCTTCTGCCACAAATCAGAGCCATGCGCCAAAACTGTTACATTTCTGAACAGAAAACATGAGGGAAGAGCACGTTACAACAGTGTTTTGTTGACCTAATGCAACAAAACATAAAGCTGCTGCTCCAAACAGACATGAGGATGAAAATAAAAAAAAAAAAAAAAAAAAGGTCAACAAAATAATAGACAATTTTAGACAAAACAATAACAATTTTTCTTCATGTTCTTAGTTAAACTCCTTAAGTGGAAGTTAATTTGGCATTTAAAGAATGAAACAAACATCAGGCACTGTCAGCATGGGTTTACTAAAGGAAAGTCCTATTTGACTTATTTGATCTCCCACTGTGTTAGGGTCACCCACCTAGTGGATGATGGGAGGGTGGTGGATGTATTTTTTCTGGATTTTAGTAAGGCTTTTGTTACTGTCCAGCACAGCATCCTTCTGGACAAGCTGTCCAACTGTGGGATGAGAAAATTCATGGTGCATGGAGTGAAGAGCTGGCTGAAGGTCAGGGCTCAAAGTGTTGTAGTAGGGCTACATGGAGCTGGTGACTCAGGGCTCAATTCTAGGGCCAGTTCTGTTCAATTTATTTGTCAATTGATGCAAGAGTTGAAGGCACCATTAGCAAGTTTGATGATGATACCAAACTGGGAGGTGCTGTTGACTCTCTTGAAGGACCAAGATGCTTTGTAGAGGGATCTAGATATGTAGGAGCATTGGGCTATGTTTTATGGGATGAAATTTATCTAGTCCAAATGCAGGACTCTGCACCTAGGACAGAGTAACACGGGCCACAGGTATAAACTGGGAGAGTAATAGCTAGAGAGGAGTGACTGGAAAGCCGCCTGCAGAAAGGGATCTGGGGGTGCTGGTCAACAGTGTGAGTCAGCAGTGTGCCCTTGCAGTCAAGAGGGCAAACTGCATCCTGGAGTGCATCAAACACAGCACAACCAGCCAGTCAAAAGAGGTGATTATCCTGCTGTATTCAGTGTTGGTGTGAACTCACCTTGCGTACTGTATGCAGTTCTGGGTCCCACAATTTAAGATGGATGTGAAGGTCCTTGAACACTTCCAGAGGAAGGCAACAAAGCTGGTGAAAGGGCTGGAAGGAATGTCCTATGAGGAGCAGATAAGGACTTTGGGGTTGTCTAGCTTGGAGAAAAGGCTGAGGAGTGACCTCATTGCTCTCTACAGCTTACTGAGGCAGGTGCTGAGCCCTTCTCCCTGGTATTCAGTGGTAGGATGCGTGGGAATGGTTCAAAGCTGCATCAGTTGAGATTTAGACTGGACACTAAGAAGCATTTCTTTACTAAGAGTGTGGTCAAACACTGGAACAGGCTTCCTAGAGAGGTGATCGATGCCCCAAGCCTGTCAGTGTTGAACAGGCATTTGGACCATGACCATGACAACATGCTTTAACTTTTGGTCAGCCATGAATTAGGTAGTTGGACTAGATGATCATTGTAGGTCCCTTTCAACTGAAATAGTTCTGTTCTATTCTATTCTATTCTATTCTATTCTATTCTATTCTATTCTATTCTATTCTATTCTATTCTATTCTAACTTTTTCAGAAATTATTAAATTATTTTAGCTGGAACTTACCAAACATTGCAGTATGAAACAGGTTGTTGTCACTGCAGTGCTCAGCCCAAAGAACTGAAGTGTGGAATAGCTTCAAGAGAGTCCATTCTTCAACTGGGAAGCACTGGACAGCCTTAAAATAAATAAATAAATAAATAAATCATTGCAATTTACGATACCCCATAGTTCTCAAGATTTAGAGCTTCTTACCAATCCCACCTACAGGCTATTTTATCATCAGCTGGTAAGAAGCGGTTGAAAGATTAAGTTCCATTGCAACCATGCCCTGAAGCATTTCATTGTGATGGAAAGAGTCAAATCAATGTGGTTTCTCTAAAGGAGATACTGCTTCCTTGACCTTTTCAGTTTTTTGAATCTCTTAATGAAGGAGAACGTGGAGTAGAATTGGTAGTCATACCATATCTGGACTAGTAGTCTCCCTTAAGATAGCATTAAGGAAGGTAGCCATGGGCAAAATCTTGTTAGAGTCCTGCCTCCAGTGTACAAATGAGCACAGGCTTCGTGTCACACCGGCTGCACACTGCGTGCTGCCCAAAGCTTTTTATTAGCATCTCTTCATGCCTGTCCATCATGGTTCTTAGAGCTGGCTGGTCACATACCATTGACTTTTTCTTGCTGCTGCTAATGATATAAGCTGGCAGGCCTGTCAGCAAGACAGCCTGTTTTCCAGAGATCATTTTTTTTTAGGATTCCTTTGTCTGTCCTCAGGAGACCCCCAGCGACACTGATGGAATTAGGTGCTTGGGCATTAATAGCTGAAGCTGAGGAGTCTGGGAACTCCTCTGCATCTGCACTTCATCTGAATCGGAAAGTTGAAAGGCAGGGAGACATCTGTTTGGGAACATAAAATCTGTTTCTTCTAAAGATCCTAAGGAAGGTGAGGAAAGGATTATCATTCCTCAAAACAGACAGTAAATCTGTTTAGGTTATGAACGCTGGGGGAAAAAAACCAAACAACCGAACAACAAAAACCACACTCGTGGGATGCAAACTTAGAAACCTTTAAACTCCAAAACCACCTCCAATCTGTAATCTCTTTAAATATTTTTTTTCTTTAAAAAAGGTGCAATGATTCTGTGAAATATCATCTATCAGTATTACTGCAAGGTATGGAGAAAGTTAAGCCCCAAATCCCTAAAATGGAATCTCTCACCAGTCCTTCCTCTGCTTTCAGATGGAGCACACAGAGATCAATAAAACGTACAACTCCCTGGGGACAAGCTCTGCTAAAACACACGCAGCTCTGCTCTGCTTCTTGCTCTTCTCATCTGCTGTTAGTGTCCTAAAAAAATCTCAGTCACCCACTCAGGGCAATAATTATGCAAACAAACATTAAGAAAATGAATGCTATGGACTGGCTTGCTGTGGCTCCTAACTACAGCTCTGGTATCCATCATGTCTTCTCTGTGTCAGACAGGAGATGCTTATCCAGAGATATTACACAAATTCAACAGAAGCATCTTAAGTTTGCAGACAGCCTGGGGACTAAAATTTCTGTCTCTTTTTATCTCCAGCTCTTGTACCCAACATGTTGTGCCTGTACTGTACTTTGTGCGCCAGAAGCAACCACCTGAGTCTGTAATGTCAGAAGAGTAAATCTGATCAGAAAGCACAGAATGAAAATGGTGTATTTTTGAATAAATGATACCTAGAACTGGCATAATGCAAATAAAAATTTTCCATCTCCCAGGAAAATAGTTTACTATTATCTAGAAGTCATGTTCCAGATACATTAGTCTTTTCGTAGTATATATATTTATGGTTCTTAAATCTATGGAAAAAAAATAAAATCTCATTTTTGTATGGGCCAAGAGTTTTCAAAAAGTGTGTCTAAAACTTAGCCCTTCAAAGCCATGTTTAGACACTCTGATGTCAGCTTGCTTCCCCAAAATACTAGTTCTCATAAAAGCCCTCAAGAATGCAAACTGAAACTGCTCTGCTAATGGGAACTTCTGAAATCCGGGTTCATGGTTGGGTCCGATCATCTCACGATTTATACACAGGTGCACACCTGCCGTGTCATACACAACATGAGACATACCACCACTTGCATCTTCTACGGACGAAGTTGTGAGGCTTAGATCACACCTTTGGCTTTAAAACTCTTGCAGAGAGTGTGACAAAAAATGGACACCACGGTATCTGGCAGACGGTTGCCCTCTTGGCAGGTCAGTCTGTAGCTACCCAGCTTCTCCAAGGGGTTGCTGTAGGTAAACTGCGAAGCTGAGCTGGGATTATTAACATTTCATAATGTACTTCTGCAAGGACAGGAATGTTACCATTGATTCTTGGACGTGATCCAGTCGCAGTTAAGGACACTTTGATTGTCTAACCACCTCACTGGAATTTCAGTCAAATAATATGTTCCTTGACGGAATAAATTACTCCAGAAACAGTTTGCAGTGCCGTTACCGTTCTTTGCCAACGCAAAGCACGCTCTCCCTTTTATCGGATTAGTAAAGGATTGTTCTGGAAAGCTACTCGGTTCCTATACAATGACTTTTCAGAAGGGGCGTTCAGCAGACACCCGCAGCGCTGCACAAACACGGGCTGAGCAGGGAAGGGTTTCGCCCTCGCCGGTGCCCCGGCTCAGCCCCGCACCTCAGCCCGCGGCGCCGGCCGGGCGACGCCGCGCAGCAGCGGCAGCCTCGGGCAGGGCCCGCCCAGCGGGAGGCGATGTCGGCGGCTGGGGCCCGGGCGCTCACAGGAGAAGCCCCGCGGCTGCCCGGAGGGGACCGATCCGTAAGGGACAACGCGTTGCTACCGCCCCTGGCCGCTCGCCCCCGATGTCTGCGCTCCCCCTGCTCTGTAAAGCCCGGCATCGCTCCGCAGGGGAAGACGCCCGCTCAGCTCCGCCCGCCGAGCGGCCCCCCCCCGCCCCGTCTCTGCCGCGCCGCCGTGCGCGGCAGCCCCGCTCCCGCTCCCCCCCGGCCTCCTGGGGCCGCGCCGCGCCGCCACAGGCAGGTAACCGTGCTCCGGTGGGGGCCCGGCGCTAGAGCCCCCCGCTATCACCCCGCCGCTTCCCCGCCGCCGTCACCACCCCCTCCCTGTGAGCCCTGGGGCCTGCCTCGCCTCGCTTCACATCAGGGTTTTCCCGCCTCGGGGCTTTCCCTCTCTTCCTCCGCCTCGCAGTGCGGGTGGCTGAGGGAGCCACCCCGCCGTCGGCCCTCACTGAAGTAGCCGCTCCCCCGCCCGGGGCGGCTGGCTGCGGGGCAGGCCTCGGGCCCGGCAGCCCGCGGCGCTTCGCCTGCTCGTGGCTCAGCCGTGTTAACGGGACTCGGGGGCCCTGGCACCGGTACCGTCCCCGGGGCTGGGCTCCAGAGTGGCCAGAGGCCCTCTGGTCCCCAGTGGGGTCAGGCAGCTCCTCGCCTTTGGGACATACCCGAGTTTGGGGGGCGGGGGGGTTGATGGTCCCCGAAGTAGTGCAGCACTTGCCCCTTGCTCTGTAGAGCAGTGCAGTTTGGTAACTGCTGGCCTAGTGTCTGATGCCTGCCCAGGTAATGCTGCTCTGGGGTTTAATCCAGGTATTCATGGCTCTCTCGCATAGCTTGGAGTGTTGGGATAAGCAAGGGACCATCGTGGAGATTTCCACATAGAACATTGTGGCAACAAGTTGCTGATGCAGGTTTATAAGCTCCTTGAAGCAGAGGCTGTCTCTGTTCTGTGGTACAGGCCTAGCTGAGTAAAAACTTCAGTCCAAGACTTAGAATAGGTACTTGTTGTGGTAAAAGCAGTAGTTTATAACTGCAGACTGATAGCTGTGTATACTGGAACTGGGGTGACTGGTCTGTAAAGCTAAACAAAGTGTGCTTTCCTGAGGTGAACCTCCATGTTTGGTCTCTCTAGCACATGGTTAAGAAAGGAAGAGAGAAAAGTAGTTGAGATGAGGATTAGTTGACATCAACTACTAACGCTCGTTTACATTTTTACTCAGGACCAAATGGCGAGTAAATGGACCGTCTGAAGCACTGGGTTTGATTGCCTAAGAGAGACTCAGCTGAGGATACCCCACAGGGAATCTGCTGGGTAGCTGTCATCTCAGACTCTTCCCTGATATGGAACAAAGTGAAGGTGAACAGGAATCCCAGCCAGAGGGTCATGTGGATAGCAGGAGCAACGTGAAATCTTTGCCTGGAGGAGCAGCCCATGTCAAACTAGAGATAAAAAAACATGCAGTTACGGATGACTACAGACTCTCCAAACGGGTGCTAGGGTTAGGAATCAATGGCAAAGTACTGGAGTGTTTCAACAAGGAGACAGGCCAGAAATGTGCTTTGAAGGTATGTAGGCTTTTTCATTTTTATCTCATTTATGGTTTGGAGGCCAGAGTTCACTTCTAGAACACTGTAAAAGATACTTGTTCTGTTGCTTATGTTTCACAGAGTGCTGCATGAAGAATTTGAATATATGGAGGTATTTACTATTACTTGACAATATTGCAGTCCAAACTTGACTCTTTTCCAGAATATTCTGTGTGAGTTTCCAGAAGAACATTATCAGCTGTGAAATTCTTGTGTTCATATTTAAAAGACAAAAAAGCGGGGGAGAGAATGGTGTCCTGATGTGTTCTGTGAGAAAGCTTGCTAGATTTTGAATGAACGTATTATGCAATGCTTGAGAAGGAAACTATTTTGGATCTTGTGCAATGAAATAGACCTAAACCGGGAAGTATTTAAGTGTTCATTGGTCTTCAGGCTTTCCTCCCTATGAAGACTTCTCTCAAGGGACGTTCCTAATTGTTCTCTCACTTATTCTCCTCTATTTTTGTGATCCATTTACAGAAGAGTATTACCTGGGAAAGCACTGATTACACCACCATGGCAAGTAAGTTTAGTAGATATTTGTGGTGATAAGTACCACTTGAATAAATGGAGCAATAACTATATTCATTAGAGATCATAAACCTTACCTGCCTTTTGCTCGGCAGCTTTTAAACCTGAAAATTTCCCTGGTACTTTTAAACTGCGCTGTTAGAAAAAAAGCAGCCCAAATAAGAACCAGATGGTTCTGAATGGTAAGACTGAAAACCAGCTGAAGTAATTATTGTGAGGATTACTTCAGAATGTTACTGAGTCCTTGCTGGTGTTAATCGGATTAGTTGGGATGTCTAAAAGGCTTGCAGGTACCCTTCCTTTTCTTAAACCTCACGCTCCATGTTGGCTGACAGCAGGACAAGTTTGCAGCTGGGCAGCTGGAAGGTCTGCCAAGGTCTGGATATGGTCCTTACCAAGGTAGAACAGCTATCTCCAGCAAAGTCTTTGTGTTCCGATAGAGCATACTGGAAATATCCAGTAACTTTGTGTGTTGAAAAGATTTTTACTACAGGAACTAGAAAAGCTTGTAATACAATAACACGCTGATTAATTCACCCGTTTCTGACACTCATTTTCTTTATTATGCTTTTTTGTGTTAGTTTCAAGTAGTTGATTCACAGAAATTTATCAGGGGGAAACTGGAGGTTTTGGCAAACAGACTGGTAGTATTGGGGTTTTTCACCAGCTTAGGGGAGTGCTAGGTTTTTACAATTCTGAGGTGATCCATTAATCAGATCCTTCTAAAGTGCTATCAACATTAATTTTTATACTTAGTGTACTGTGATGAAGGGTAGTGGTTAATATTGAAGCTGGTCTGCTGTTTCTGCAGAGTCTGGTGGCTTTGTTGCTGAATATAGACCATTTATACTTCAAAGGTTTTGCAGTCATAATGGCTGGAAGCATTTTTACATAGAAGTTGCCATTCCAGAGCACAGTCCAGTGACAACAAGAGTGTTCCAAAGCAAATTCTATAGCTCTGAAATCTAAGAGGAAATACATTCCTTGGAATATCAGCACCGAAAAATGTTTTTTATTTTTATTTTTTTTTAATTTGATGATCAGAGTAGGGGAGGGCGAGAAGTGAAGGTGCTGTACCCTGACAGGATGTCCTCTACCCAGCGAAGAGGAGGAACCCATAGTAGATCCTCTAATACCAGTTTCTGTTTAGCACTGATTGAGTTGGCTGATTTTTTTATTTTATTTTTGTTCTCACAACTTTTAAAATATATTAATGACCAAAGCAGCACTGCCCTTCCCAAACTGGCATTTCATCAGTAATGGCTGATATATCACCAACATGACATTATAGATGAGTTTGTCATCCTCCCCCAGCTGTGGAATGTGTGCACTGGTCTTCTGAAAGGGACAGAAATATTAAGATGTTTATGAGTTCTCCAGGGAGTTGAAGTGGCAGATAATAGTTTGCTGCTTGCATGTATGTATTTCTCATCATTGTGAGTTTAAGTGCTGAATAAAAAGTTAAATATGCAATTAAGTAAAACTGCCAGCAGCCCAGGGAGAATCCGCTACGCTCTCCAAAGATGGTCTAATGAGAAGATTACCCAACAAGGAAGGATAAAAACTGTTCTTGCTTAATTGGCAAGAATAGAAGGATCTTTTCCTAGCCCTGAAGATATTTGCAAGGATGAAAATATTCAGAGGAAGGTTTTTTTTTGTTGTTTCTTGTGAAACCTGAACTGGGGCACACTAGTCCCAAACCTGCTCCAGATGAAACTTCAAAGTAAACCATCCAGTCACAACAGTTACGGAGAAGGGACAGGAAACTTGAGGGGGAAAAATATGTTTAGATAGGGCTTCAGTGCAGAATTCTCTGTGTAGGGACAGTAGGGCCTTGGCGTTTCTGCCTTGCCACTGCTCATGCCTCCTATGAAGAGTGATGGTGAGGTTGTTCATTTACAGGAATAGAAAGTGGAGGCTGATGAAGCTGTCACAGAAGAAAACCAACTGGTCTGACAGGTTAAGAGAAATGTAAAGATTGAATTGCAAGTTAAACAGGAAAAAAGGGATGTTGGATAGATTTGTGTGTTTGTTTGGTTTTTAGAGGCTGCTTGTGGAGTATCCACTGAGATCTATATATATTTGTGGACACATACTTAAGGCGTGAGTGTGCTTACTGTAACCTCCTCCTGAGAAAGGAAAAGCAGCGCTCCTGCTGCTGAAGATAAAGTGTAATAGTCTGTTCCCCTTCACACCAAACTTGCCCATTAAAGCAGCTTCTGACTTGGCAGATGGCACTGCTTTCTGCCTGCAGGTTTTCTTTTATGTGGGAACAAAGCCAGCACAGCCAGGATCTGGATAGAAATTACTCAATGGAAGGAATTTTGACTGAGGTACTCAAGAGGAAAGGGCTCAAACAGGCAGAAACATTCATCCCCAGAGCCATGTGTCAGTCAAGCACTACATACTGTAATTGGGAGGTCCCTATTGTCTTCTCTTTAGTCTGTATCCATAATTGGAACTAGTTAGGGTTTCGCTAATCATTTTAGAATGGGAAAACACAGGATGTCCTCTCAGAGATACTGCAGGGCTTTGGTCGTTTTCCTAAAGTATTATGTGGCTTAGTTTACTCTGCTTGGCATTGTGATTTGCTACAAGCTTTTACAATGTGCTGTCAGCTCAGTTTCTGTTAGATTCAAATGCCACACGCATTGCTGTCCTGCTCCAGAAAATCTCATCTGAGTACTCACTTAGACACATAATGACATTTTGGCTGGACAGCACTGTTTCCAAATAGTGAGAACAGAGGGATTTAGAAAAGTAGAAGCATAAACAAAACTGATGTGTGGGACTGTGGCCTTCTAGAAGGCAACTATGTTTTGGTCTCTCTCTCTCTTGCAAACAGAAAATCTGCTCGGATCTCTTTCCATAGTTGATCCAGAAATAGCAGTCAAGTGAAGTCTAGTCACTCTTCTATTTTTACCTCTTCTTTGCCAGCCTGCCCCCTTCTGTTCACTTTACCTTTGGGGGCTAAAATTTAACCTCCACTCTTTTAGCACTGTCATCAGCCTCAGTGTTCTCTGCTGGTTTTCATGCTCCTCCCTGGTTTTAGGGAGAGGAGGAGACCAAAACAGCTGACTACCTATGAGGATAAATGGAGACTTCTAGGACTTGTCTCCCATTAAAAAAAAAACAACCTGCAGTTCCTTGTTCTTTCTTTTTCCACCATTTTTCTTTCTTTTTTTTTTTTTCTTTAGCACAAATTCCTGTTAGATGGTGTCAAAATAATATTTCAATGCATTTGATGACCTACTTTATTTTTGTGAAAGATGGTAAAAAGGGCTCAGACAGAGTTGGGGTCAGAAAAAAGAGCTAGAGAGTGTGCTGCTGGCATATTGGGACTTACCTGCAGCTTCAGGATTCTGGTGGATGGTGCAGGGTGTAAAGGCAGCATTACATGTCACTGGCATACTATTCACTTTCAGAAAACACGTGTTGCTTCCTTCCAGGAGAAGAAAAGGAAGGATGATTCAGGCACAGCAGCAAAGCAAAGATCCTTGGAACCTCATTGGTTATAAGCACTGTGCATATGCACTCTATACTGCTGCTGTCTTCCAGTCACCTGAGACTTCTACGTTAAGGCAGAGTATATATGAATGGACCTGCTAGTTCACAGAATCATTTAGGTTGGAAAAGACCCTTAAGATCATTGAGTCCAACCATTAACCCAACGCTGCTAAGTCCACCACTAAACCATGCCCCTAAATGCCACATCTACACATTATCCTCTAGAATCAGTAGTGAGGGAAGCCGTGACCTGTCTCATGGAAAATGTCCTGTGCTGCTAAGTGCCAACAGTGTAGTATGTGTGACTTGCTGATGTGAAGACAAATAGATGAAGCTCAAGAGTTAAATAAAGCAAAAAGTAAACACAAAAATAAACAGGCTCCTTGCATTTTAGATTCAGTGAACTTTTGATGAATGATATAAATTGTAATCATAGAGTAGGAGGCTCTACTGTTATCCATAAGTGTATTAGCATAACTTTATGCTTAAAAGGAAGGAAAGTAGGTAAGGGAGAAAGAAATTTTGCAAAAAAAATAAAATCATTTGCAGAGCGCTTCTTAGAAACCACACACAGGACTAGATAGAGAATGTTGTTCTGCTTTCCAAAGTGGAATCACCGTGGAGAAAGTCATTCTGTATCACTTTAATTTTATTGGGTCTTGAGCTACATTTCTGTCTCTCACTCAATTTGAATGTTTCTGATGAGCCTATGTGACTTAGTATTAGAGTAATTGCTGGATAGTCTGTTTTTTAGTTAGTATACTCTGACATCAGGCTGTGATTGCTCACACACGGCAGACTGTACAGTCCATAATACCTGTTTTGCAAGTTATCTGAATAGCTGCTACTTTTAAAATAACTTGTTGCCTGAAATAAGGTGATGATCAAGGAGAAGAATGCAGCAGTGGAGAAGGCAATGCATATGGGGAAAGTGAAGGTTATTTTAGTCTGATGATTGATTGTAGAATAGGAAATGTTAACAGTCTTCTCAGATGCTATAGATTGCATTTTCTGAAGGCAGGAGTATTATGCCAAATTAGGAATGAAACATTCTGACATTTTTTTAAATGAGGAAGAATAATGTTTTAGTAAGAGAGAACTGTGGTGGGAATTGAGGGGAACCAAGTGTACTTGTTGGTTAGGTTTTGTGCTGGATGAAGAAGCTCTTACTTTACTGGAGGGACTGCATGTTTCAGTAGGAAATTAGCACTTTCTAGTGAAGTATTCTGTAGTTCCCTCTTACCTACCATATTTCCTGCAGCCTATTTATGCTGGTTTATCTAACACAGCCAAGTATGAGTAATAAACTCCAGGAGCTATGTGTTGTAGATCAAAGCCAGATACTGCATAGAATGAATATGAGTTCAGAAAAGTTCTAGTTAAATGGCAGCCCCCAGTGTATGGAGGAGTACCTAAAATATGAATAGCAGGAGACTGGTCCTTGAATTTTATCCTTCAGTGACAATCTTGGTAAGTATTACGTAAATGTGCATAAAATACCTAAAATAACATTCAGCCGATTAAAAAGTGGGTCGTTTCTGCTGCTACAAGAATTGTTTTTAAACCAGTGAGTCATTCAAGACCGGAGTCTTTGAGCACTTTGTACATATTTGGGCCAGAATGGCACCTTCCAGAGTGTCAATTGGACTAGTTAGTATAAAAAAGGTGGACTTTATCAGTTTACTTTGAAGGTCTGACATTCTTGATTCGTTTTGTCCTTATCTGAAATACAGCAAATAATTAAAAAGCAGGAAAAAAAAAAAGAAAAGAAAAAAAGATAGTCTTGGTCTGAAATAATAAAGCCATGTAGTAAATTCTTACTGAGTTCAATGGAAGTTCATTAAGCCTATAAAATGCAAACAGAAAGGCAAATGCTATATACCATTAAGTCATGTTGAAAAAACAAAACTATGTTGATGCTACTTTGCACCTTCTGTGTTTTCTTCCAGCCTGCTAGCAAGCTGGCACAAGTCAAACCCTGGCTTGTGTAGCAGCAAAGCTTGGGCAGATCAAGGTGTGTTCCCCTGCCTTCACCCAGGTTCAAAGATTTGAGAAGGTACTATAGATACGTGTCTTATTTCAGCTGTGAGGAAGGTGCTTAAAGGGAGAGCATGTGTGCACATCAGTCAGAGACACCCTCACTGGACTAGAAGACCTTCTCTTTGTCTTTTGCTCATTTCTTTAGAGTCTAAATCCTCCTATTGCATTTAACTGAAATAAAACCTTGCTGATTCATGCTAGCTAGGAGTCTCATTACAGATAACTGGATTTTGCAAATCAGCTTTAGTTCAGGGGAACAAGAGGTGAAAGTTTTAAAGTTAATTTCCAAGACAAGGGTACTTCAGCCTCATTTACTTATAGTAATGCCATCTAGAGAGATGCCCAGACTGGAAAAACCTGATAACATATTTTATAACTTGGGAAGAATCAGGGCCACACCTAAATGTCATGGCTTGCACACTTCTTTTTTTCCTTAGTGTATTTTTCTCTGTCTATGGTGGCACCCTGTGTAAGAGCAGTCTGATCTGAGAATAAAGAACTTCTCAGGATAGCTTGCTGCCAGTTAAGTCTCAACAGAAAAAAGAGATTATCTTCATGCTGTGATAAATTCATGGGAAGCATAGAGAAGGAAGATGTCACTGTCATTGGGAGCAAGAGCCAATGTGAATTTGAAAAAGTCAATAGATGAATCTCTTGCTTGTGAAGACTGCTTTGTGTTAATCTCTTAACTGTATACAGTGATTATTTTTTCCTAAAATAAACAAACAAAAATTGTAACAATTGATTTATTTACATAGGTATATGCAACATTTTGCATCCCTGAATGTTTTTGCAGTTACTGTTTGCTTGCCCCTGAGAAAGTTCTCATTGCTCATATTATGTGCATATGTTTCCTTGTTACGGATTTTTTCTGTGTTTGTCTCTGGAATGCCAGACTTCAGCATCGTCTGTGACAATCCAATAGCGATGGTACCGCAGTCTACATAGCTCTCCTCGGTTCTTTTGGGTCCAGGGGAGTTGTTTGAACTGTTTGCATCGTGGCCCTTGCGCTGTGAGAAGGCGTGGTGACGTTGATTAAAAAGAAAGGGGCGGAGATGTGGCCCGTGTTGGAGATGGACAGCAGGTGACCTATTTACTTACTTGGAAAACCGTGAGAACTTCTTTCCATCATCGGCAGGGAAAGCTGGTGGTGTGGTCTGTCTGGATTAGAGTATATAAACTGCGTGGATTGGGGTATTTTACACAGACTTCCGAAGTACTTCAGATGATTCAAAGCTCCGTAAATGCGATTAAGCTGTAGCGTGCCAGCAGTTTAATACCTCGGGAGCCAAGGGGAGAGAACTCTTGCTCAGCATGTAAATCACGTGTGGCCTCCTAGTTCCTGAATCTTTGTAATATATGGCATTTTGCACTGAAGCTTTCATGGCCTGTTTTAAGAGAAAAACCCAATATTAAATTGGTATAAAACTAATTTTTCCTCCAGAAAAATTTGCTTCTTGAACTTGCCTAAAAAACCCCAAACAAACCACCCTGAATGTGCTATCTTTATGAGTAATTTCAGATATTCTGGCTTAGGAGCCACTCTGATTAAAGTTGCACTGTTCACAGATCTTAAGTCTTGCCAGTTCAAACTTTGGCTCCTCTCCATGGGATTTTTCCCAGGGTTATTGCTTTTGGTTGTGTTTTTTTGTTGTTGCCGGTTTGTTGTTTTTTTTTCATGAATACTCTCTTAAGTATGCTGGCCGTACAAGTAACAGGCCCTAAGGCAGCTCCTGGGATCTGAGTCAGCTAGGGCTGAGGACAGATTTATTAAGCCCATTGTAAGGGGAGAGCTCGGAAAAAGTTTTTTCTTTCTGTTTGTTTTTTTGGACAGCACTTCCAAAATATATAAACAGTTTGGAAATGGCAGGGTGTGGAGTGACTCATGCTCTTCATCTACTGAACTTTCTTGTGTGGTGAAATTTTGGCTGCGGTGAGTAGCTTGCCTAGGTGTGAATCAGCTGTAAGCCTTAAGAAAGCACTTGAGTAGTGATTTGTAACTGCAGTTGGTTTCTATTATACTGTGGGGTGGATTTGGGGTTTATTTTTGTTTTCAGAGGAGAGCAGTTAAAAACTGGATAGTCAGCAACCGCCTTGCACACCTGTGTTCTGTGTGGGACTCCTGTCTGCTCCTGAGCATCAAATCTGCCATTTATTTCAGGGATGAAGTGTCCTTACAATCCTATTTGCAGTGGCACTAGGCCTGGCCTTTAGTACTGCCATAGATGGCAGTGTTCTCCTCACCTGGAGTTCGAATGATGAGAAATAATATCCTTTGCCTGCTTCATTTTTAACCAAAAAATGTATTTTTTAATATTTTTTTTTCCTTCTAAAGGATTAATTTCTCTCGGGGCCTTATCCCATTTTCCCACGTGTTGCTTTTAGTCAATGTGGCTTTGTCAAAAGCAGTCTGGTTTCCATGGCAACGGAGTTGTTAACACCAAAGATGTCAGTGCTTGAAGGTGGGGAGGGGGCTGCATTTTCTGGCTCAGCTGCCTTGCTGCCGTAGAGGCCCTTGCTGCAGCCACGCTACAGTACAACGTCCCCATTGTCTTTGTGAAGAGTAAAAGCCTTTCATTTTGTTCTACTCTTCCCTTTCCAATCAATTTACAGTCAAAATTTGACACTTGGGAGGATGACGAGGCTTGATGGTTCCTTGATGCTTAGAAGCTTCCTGTTCTTTCAAGCCCTCTGTTCTGAAGGGCACTGCTCTGGGTGCTGCTCTTTTGTCTGCTTTTTAAAGAGTTTTTCTGTGAGCAGAATAGCACTCGCACACATGCAAAGCCTGTAGCAGGAAGGTTGTGGTAAAGGAGGGCCCTATTCTTTCTGACCCATGTTCCATGTCTGTTTATGAATGATAGCATGAAAAATGATCAGTCCTTTTATCTTGCCCAGTAATAAGAAACCTGTTCCAATTAAACCTGCTCAGATGGGGTTTTTGAGGCACCTATCCCCTTAGTGGAGGAACTAAACCTTACCCCTACTGACCTCGGAAAATTGCATTGTTTAAAAGTATTTTCGAATACACAGTTGACCTGTGAAATTCATTACCTCAGGAGCTGAGTGGTAGCAATGCTTTGAAGGCCTTGAGAAAAAAAAGAAGTGTCTCTGTAAGTATTGCAAATACGAAGAAAAACCCTGTAGTTTCAATATACTGTACAAATTGGGCTGTGGTCTTCTCGATCCTGTTGTTACAGCTTGTAATTACAAAAATGTCAGGATGAGTAATGACACTTTGAGATTCAGAAGACTTCTTATTCGTTGTCTTAAGTGTATTGCTTCTGTAGGTGTCAAGTATTCTCCTGTCCAAGCAGAGGGAGGTGGAGCTTTGGTCTCAGCTTTGCAGTTGGCTGTAGCTCTGGGTAGTGCCCATCACTTGCATAACAGTTTCATGTCAGGGTGTGTCTTCCTGGGCAAGTTGTTCTTGTCTAAATCAGGGTGTAAACGTGAAGTGAAATAGATTTTTCACAACAGCTATTCATATTTAAATTCCACCCCCCTCCCCGAAGGGCAGGGCAGGAAAGCACTTTTATCAGACTTAAGCCATGCAAATGCAAACAGTATAATGTTGTTGAAACTTCTTTTCAGGCACTTTCTCCTGTTCCTTCACATCTTTAACAGGAATTATGGTATAAAAGCAACTGCTGAAGACAGTTAAAACCAGAAGCTGAAACTTCAAAGAAATGGGAACTTAATGTTTTAACCTGACTCAAATACATGATGAAATCAGGTACCCAAATGCAGATATGGTTTTAATTCAATTTTTGGATGACTGTTAATGACTTCTAAAGACTAAACTTTATATCTGCAACTTAGAATAGAATCACAGCCCGCTTGTGGTAGCTGGTTGTGTTCTTACTGTTTATTTCTGTCCACTTTCTTAACAAGCATCTGGCTCTGTATTGGAGTTCATGGTACACAAGTCATTCTTATGAAGGGCAAAATCTCTGGATAACTGTCTTGTCTGCTGGAATTAAGTGTTTTGCCAGTTTTATCATGTTTAGTTGTGTGGTTTTTCAGTTGATTTTCTTTGAGAACCTGTGAAGTAGCATCTCACAGGATTTCTGCCACCAGACTGCAGGGAAGCAGACTGACAAAGTGAAAGTGGTAGATGAGGAAAGGTCAATTAATTTAGAAACAGTCTCAGTTCTGGTAGATTGGTATCAAGTGGAATTTTCCTCCCGTCTCTCAGCTTTGTAATAGCTTTTTCCTGTTGCTGAGATGCTGTGATTAAAGGCCTGTGGAAGGCGGAGGGAGTTGTGAGAGTGACTTTCAGTTCCAGTTACATTTCAGAAGCCCTGATTGCCAGACACGCCTCTGTTTTGGCAGGTGAGTGTGGCTGCCTTGACTTGGGCTGGGCCTTTGTGCCTGTTACTGTTGAAAAATGGGACATGACACTCAAGATCTACAAAAACTAACCTCTTACTGCAGTAGGGAGGAGGAGAAAACAGCAATATACATTATTGATATAAGACTTGATACAAGAGCAATTAATTCTGAGTCTTTCCCACCTCTCTGCTGTCTGAATCACTGTTGTGGAGGTGTGAGGGAGGGTGAGTGACTGCACTGTTGTGTGTTTGTTGCCAAAAGCCAAGTGTCACAGGGGAAACGTGAGAACTTTCTCCGTAAGTATAGGTTCAATAAAACATCCAACACAGAAATGATAAATTTTTGTTAAATCAGAATACCCCAAACAGGTTTTTGGTATCTGTGACATTCTTGATTTTTGTCAGTGTGAGCTAATAACTGTATAGGACTGTTTAATTTAAAAACTAAAGCAAGAGTTTGCCTGAATCCTACAAGCAAAGGAGCATGTTTGACAGGAGGGCAGTTTTGGAGGAGAGTGGTTTGAGCTTGGAGCCAGGGTCGACTCAGTGTGAGAAAGGGCTGTGTGGCAGTCCTCTGAGGATAGGGTGGGAAAGCATCTGTGATACTGCTGAGTGTGGAATTCCTCACGTTATCTCGTGAGGAGATGGGTGTTCTCTGGTTTTGGTTTATGTAAACCTTCTGAACTTGAACGTCTGAGCCCATTCAGTGTGTCATGACTTTCTACTGTGTGCTGAAAAACTGTTTTCTAACATGAGCCTTGCGTGTTCCAGATATGGTTTGTTCTGTCTCTTTCTTGAGGATGCTCTGGACTCGGCAGACCAAAACAGTCATTTCTCTCTTTTAAAATTCATCCGCTGACCTGCACTTGAGCAAGTTAAAATAGGGATGACTTGGTAGGGGAAGGTACTGTTAACATCACTGCTAGTCACCAACTTGTCACGTGCACAACAGACTACCTACATCGCTGAGGAACACTGCACTGCTTTATCTAAAACATGAACAGCCTTAATGTGTTCCATCTTCCCTTGGTTTCCTGCTGTGTAGGGGATTGCTAGTAGACAACTGCATGTCATTACTCCTTTATGTGCACAAGAGCATTAAATGCTCTCTGCTTGAGATTAGCACTGCTAATATATTATTAATATGAATCAAGGTTCTGTTTTTTGATTGGTTCTTATTACCCAAAGGTTCCTTACCTTCTCTGAAGGTCGGTATCTTTCAAACCTCCCTAGTACATCAGGTATTTTATTAAGAGTTACCACATTAGAGCTCCCTCAATTTCAACTACTTAACTTGAAACAATTCAAAGAAAGAATTGACTTTTCTAATATGGTGATCCTACTGAAAAATCAGGCTGCCTTGGGTTGTCTTAAGATGTCAAGTCTTCAAATAATACTTAAACTTTATTACAGTTAATTTATTTTCCAATTAAAGATAATTTACACTTTCATGTGACATTTAATCTAAATCCGCAAGATATTAATCAAAATACCTTACACCTTTGCACTGTAGTCAACCCTTAGATTCCTATGCACTTTTTTTCATGATCATGCAGAGATCTTTCCCAATGTTTTGCGTTTCAGTTTTCATCTACGTATAGTGAATGGTGGCCCTGCTACAAAACTCGTGTGGATTTTCTTCTTTTCTATTTCCTTTTAAAAAAAATAGTTAATTAAATTAGAAAGCATTTTCCTGAACAAATAAAAAGGGTCATTTGCAGATTGAGAGCTGTGTGGCAGTGTATATTGGTCACTAATTACTGCCACGGAGACATCAGGAGCAATGGTCTCTTTTCCATTTCAGTATGACTGACTACCACTAGTGGTTTGTAGCTGACTGTTTTGTAGGGAATATTTCTAGAGAGCCCCAAATCAGTATTCCTGGGATATCTGACAGCCTCCTCCATGGTTAGGAGAACTTCATCTGTAAATACTTTGTGCTTTCATTCAGTTTATTCCATGCTTTTCAACTTTTTTTTCTTCTGTGTAATCAGGGCAGAAATTGATTCTCTTCTCTTCCACCCCCACCTTCTTCTGCTATACATTCTCTGAAAGGATTATGTTTTAACTGCTAAATGTCAGTAAATGTCAAATTTTCCTTCCACCTCAAAACTTCCATTTTATTATTAAAAACTATATGAGTGGAAAATCACCCTTTGGTTTTTTTTCCCCTTTTTCTTCTCTCAGATCCGTTTAACGTTCAATAAATAGAAATGGAACTTCTGAAGTATGATTAAATTTGCTGTTAATCCTTTTTGCAAACTACCAAATTTGGAGTTTTCAGTATTACTGTTTTTTCATTTCGAAAGGTATACATTGAAGAAGAAAAAAATAAAATTGCTTTAAATATAAAACAAGTATTTGCATTTGAACTTTTTGTGAGGTGGAGGTGTATTATCTCTCTACTCGGCTTTTTCTTTACAGTCGATACGCTCCCCATTCAGTTTTAATTATTTTTTAACTAGTTATATAGAAATCTAATCTCTGGTATATTATTTGCACATCTCCTGTTTTCTGAAATCATAGAGATTGTTAGCTCAAAATAAAATACATAGTTTTGCCCTTTTTGCATGTTTGCATGTATCTTTGCATGAGAACAACAGAGTCAAAATTTATATTATTTAGAAAAAGGGAACAAATAAACATTAATTACTGGGCACTGTAGCCCACTAGAGGCTTGTTAATAACCACAAATATATAAGAAAATCTAACTTGTAGGATGAGTAAACCAAAAAATGTTATGTTCCTTTCTGCCTTTTTTCTGAGTAGTCTGTTGGAGTTTGGCTTGAATTAGGAATTCAGTTTTGGCTTTATGTTTGTTTTCTCACTGACTGTGAAAACAGGAGTCAGTAAGCATTGCCATTTTCAGGAAATATGCAGGCTTCAATGCATAATATAAATCAAGGATATAGTAAAAAGTAGTCCCAAAATAGATACTTTGCTGAATGTTACTGTACTGCATTTGTGCTTCTGATGACCCTTCCAGAACCCGAGTTTCTCTGATTTTAACACTGGGCCCGTGAGGTCTATGTTGCAGTTTCCACGTGTACATTTTCCTGTGTATCCACACAGGATTATAGTTTACATCTCAAAGTCTGCCAAATGTGGGAGGAGAAAAATTTGGACATATGAGGATTTTACTCAGCAGAATGTACCAAATTTTTATCTAGTTCTTTGAAGTGCTCCCATAGAAGACTTGGAGGAGCTCTGAGGCATGTCTACCCAGTGCTTCTGCTGTTTGCCCGAAGTACTTTTTCCATGCAGTTGTTACTGTTACGTGCAGTTTTAAAAGGCTCGTAGAGCCGTGTGGAATGCCCCCCGTGCCTGCTTCCCGCTGGGCTGCGCAGCATGGCAGCTTACCTACGGAGCTCTGCTGCGCTCAGCAGCGCAAGTGCTGCCCACAGCTCCCTGTGAAGGACAGGCCCTGGCTACACAAGAACACAGAAGGGTTCTGGGGTGTCTGCAGCTGTTCTTGCCATGCACGTGCTCTCCCCTGATCTGTCTCTTCATTATTATGTAGTCAGCTAAGTCTTCCAGGATGGCATCTCCCCTGCCACCTCCCAAATGGCTTCTCTGGTGAGGTGACCCAGGTACAAGGGCAGGAGCTATGTTAATAAGGATGTTATGGGATGATGATCCCACATATGATAAGGATATGCCCAACTCAAGCTGTCAGCCTGAAGGCTGTAACCTGAAGCTGAATACATGTATCAAAGACTGTATTCTCCTTGTAACCTGAAGCTACAGCATCTCATTCTGTGCTAGCAGCAGCAAATTATATAGTGTCTCTAGCTAGCTGATTGAAAACATGAGCCAACTGTTAGCGCTGCCTTCCAGGAAGCTTGGCTGTTTCAAGAGCTGCTTCCACGCCTTGTTCCTCAACCTGCTTCCCCTTCCTTGCTGTTGCTGTTGAATTGGGGTGTCTCTGCTAGATCGAGAGACTTAAGCATTACAAAAAACCTAGCATAGAATTGCCAGATACTCTTAGACTTCTCTAGCTTGGCTACATTTATTTAAAATTCTCTTTTATTCTTAAAATGTAATTTGCTGTTAATCGCTTCGAAAGTAAGGAAGCGTGAAATAATTACCTTCTAACTTCACCCATTTTATTGTTAGTTTGAAATGGGAGAATAGGAGGCAGCAAATTACTTACCCGTAGACTTTGTACGACAAACAAATAAGGCATGCAAATGGTCTAGTGTTGCCCTGTAGAACTGAGGGAAGTAAGAACAACTAATAAGTATACTGGGATTGGAAGACATGGAGATAATTACCATTGCAGAAAAAAAAGAGCAGTCACATAAATGAGTCTAAGAATTATTGATTTTATGATTTGAATTAAAATAAACCAAAATCAGAGGGGTAGAAAATTACATATTTTTAAATAGCGATGTAATGGCACAATTTTATGTAATATAATGGTGAAATAAAGATAATGCCTAGCTTTGATTATTGGCTTGAGCCGGCATTAATCCAGTTAGAAAGTCTTCTATTCAAGCCTTTGGTTCTTCACTGCACCCAGTCTTCCTACAAAAATGAGACTGAATTTGAATAAACCAAATGATGAAGTTACAGTAAAAGATGCTGAGGTTTGTGTTAAGTCATTGATTCCTCTGGTTTTGAAAATTATTTTCAAGCAGAAGTAAAAGGTACAGAATAATAACAGAATGAAGTGATCAATACAACTACAATCAAAACGAAGTGGAAGACGTGTAGCTCCCCAGAAGGTGGGAGAAACAGGCAGAGCTAAAGTACCGAGAGTGACGCGGACTGATAGCCGAGCACAGCTTTACTGCGTCTGGGAAGGAATTGATGACAGCACAGCAGCATTGAAAATGTTACAGAACTTTCTGTGCAGCTGCACTCGGAGACCCTCAGTTTTATTTGGTGCATCAGTGTTCATCTGATTTGCTGCAATAGTGCTGGTGTTGGAACTACTTAATGCATGGAGAGAACTACCATGTGCACCCTGCAAATCCCAGCGTGGAGTGACAGAGATTGCCTGTCAGGAAAGACGGAGAAACATCAGCTCTCTGAATTGTTCCAAGAGCGGATCGTTCTGGATAATGGGCGTTTGCAAGGGTGAGCAGTGATGAAAGCTGAATACATATGGTTTGAAGTCAGCATCGGGAAAAGGTATCTCTGATAAAATACTGATTACTTCTCTCATGTAATTAGCTTCTCAGGCAGCATCAGAGTTAATTGTGGAAAGAAAAGAAAATAACCGCCAAAGTCATTGTCCTTGCTCAGACAAAGTATCTCTTAAGTTAAGAGAGCAGTTTATCTTGGTGAAGACATCAGAGCTGTGACTAATGTGATAAATCTCGTGTAAAAAGAAAAAAAATAGATGTCAGGAAAAATGATGATATTGTGAGGGCAGTGCTTTGATTGCTCTGACCAGGGAACTCTACTGTGCCTCTGGAAAGACATGGAATTGGGCTGGACAAAGCGCTTCCCTCTAGGTAGGGCTCACAGCTTAGCTTCCTGGTGGGACTGCATTATCTACAGGGCCTCTCTCATCTTAATATTCTAACAGACTCGAAGGATGGTATTTTCTCTGCTGAAAAGGAATAGTTTTGCAAGAGTTGTTTTGGCAGAAATTTTTCAACCATTTCCAGTAGTAAGACTAGAGGAAGAAATTGTTTTGCCTACATAAAATACAAATGAAGTTACTTGGATTTCGAGTTTGTTGAAGAGTGAATTTTGTTTTGGGATTGTCTTGCCCTGTCACCCTTAAAATCATCCCGAGTTCAGACAAATTCTAAATCTTTAGTGGTCGAAGATGATGATGTGTTCAGTACTAACAGCTGACTTTCCCAAAGGTGCATTTGCACTGGCTGTGTAGTAGACTACAGCAGAGTAGGTATTTTCCAGGAATTGAATGAATCCCTGTGCTCTTGAAATCTGCTGACTGTGGACACAGGTACTAAGAGAAGTGGTCTGTAGGGTGGCCTTTGACTGTCCCCAAAAGCACAGAAAAGCAGAGATCTGCTGGCTACCATCAGAGAGAATGGGCAGCAGAGAAGCTGGGGCCTGGAGATGGTAAAGGATGAGATCTGCTGAGGAGGCATCGCAGAAGTAGTAGCCAGGATGCAGACAGGAGCAATAAGATGATGGATGAGGAGCAGAGGAGTCAGGGAGGAGTTTGGATGAAGAGCCCTGTCAGAGAGGCAGAGACAGAGAGGCAAAGGGTAGAGAATTGTGAGGGGGAAGAAAAGAAGCTGGAGTCTGGGATTTGGAGGCAGAGAAACACCACAGGAACCAAGGAAAAGCTGGTTAAGTGAGAGCTCTGGTTCTAGTTTCAGGGGGTGGGAAAAGACCTCACTGGGTGATAAAGCCTGGTAGGACAGGTTGGTGGGATCAAGGCAAGGGGTCGGAGTTACAGGTGGAACCAGCAGGAGGATTGGGTTTTGGTTTATTTACAGAAAATAAGTAGGAAACTTCCTAGCATAGTGGTCACCTCTGCAGGCAGGACTGCATCTCAGAATCTCCTGGTTTCTCTCCAGTCATCAAGTAACTGTAAAACTCATTGGTACAAAATGTTGTAAACCCTCTCTCTTATCCACAGTTGTTATATTCTGTTAATTGTCATTAGCTACTTCTTTAGCTAACTAGCAGAGGTTTGTGCAGTAGGTATGTGAGCGGGTAAGCCATGAGGGATATCAGTGTGAGGATGCATAAGGGTATTTGTTATTTTCAGGGTTGTTTTGCTACTGCTAAAAAAAAAAATCAAAACCAACAAACAAACCACACACCACAAAAACTACACCAGCTTCCTCACCACATAAAACTCCTTCCTAAAGTAGCAGTTTTGGGTTGGGAAACTGAGCACTCAGATGTAGTAAATGTCAGGATCCATGCTTTTACTGTCTTATACTCTCTATTTTTCCTACACTTTAGCCTTTTTTTGGTGCACAGATAAAATTATTAGATTGTTAAATGATGGGTTTCAATAGCTGGTTTCATTGTTATTGTTCAGCATATGGACAAGGCTTCTTTCCTTCAGGTTACTCAAGACCTACTCGGAAAACAGATTTATTTTTTTTTTTCCATTTCCTTCTGATTGTGTTTTGTGGTGTTTTCATTATGACACCTGGACTGCTGTTGTTTTCACAACATGGCTTTAGGATGTCTGTATTGTCTGTACTTCGCATATGGGGAGCAGAGGAGTAGGGTAGACTTCTAAGGGTAAAAATGTCTACTGAACTTTGGGAGCTCTATTTGAAATATCCCAGATGAGGGGGATTTTCCACCCCCCTTCTAATTAGTAACTACCTGTTTGTCTCAGTTGACTTCCTGAGATGTTGCATGAGACATCAGAGAGGGACAAGAGGAGAATCCAGATTTCTGAGAGTTGCATTCAGCTGTGGTACCCACAAGACCCTTCTTTCTTGTATTTCCCTTTCCAGTTTTTGTGTAAATTGACGAGGAGGTGGGAGAGGCTGCAGATAGCAGTTCCTGCCACTCTGCATCCTGACTTGCATCCCGATCAGGTTCAGGTTGCACTCTGACTGCTGTAAGGATAAAGTTAAAGAGGGAGCGATAATGTATAGTCATACTGTGTTTGATGCATACGCACAAAGGGAACAATGTTCAGGTTACTCAAGCACCTTAATCCTGGAATTCACCAGCGTTAAAAGGGCAAGCTTAATCATACTATGAAATTATCCCAAGAGGCCTGTTGATAGCAGTAACAACTTAGAATATGGTTCTTTTTTTATTTCCAACATTTTATTGGTTATGTATTTATTGGGGGAATGTTAAATGGCTCAGAGGAAACAGTTTAGAGAAACAACAGAATGATGAAATTGCTAAGTTATGCTGTATGCACAGAATTTATATTATCAGGATTTATTACAGCCTCTGTCATCTCTGTGTTGGAGATAGGCAAACAGTTTGTGCCATAAGCACCCTGTTGCAGTAAAATGTGAGGAAACCAACATCAAGAGACAGTTTTTCTCCCAAAAGAAGCTTGTGACCTAGAAAAGGATCTGAGATTCCCGAGTCCAGTCTCTTAATGGCAAGAGCGTAGCCTCTTAGCCATGCCATGGCAGTTCATATAGGCAGTGTGTGTATATAAATCATTCTGTCAGAAGAATCCATGGTGTAATCTTACAGGCACTTTCCAGGGCCATGAGCTGCAGAAAACTCGCAGTACACGCAAGATGTGCAAGCTGCATCACACAACAGCTTTCCCTAAACGCTTCGCAGAAAATCAACTGCTGCTAGGGGTATTTTTACTTCTACTATCAATCACTTCCAATAAAGCATCACTGAAGTCTTTTAAGTGAAAACTGCAACCTGGGCCTTGCCTGCTTTACTACTTTTTTTTATTTTTATTTTTTTAAATTTATTTTTTGGTCAGGAATGTGCAAAGAAGAGGATTCAGCTTTCATTTCTTTCATTTGCCTTGGCTGGCTCTGCCACGCAGTTTCTTTTCCAGGCACTTTTAGGTGCGTGTAGTGGTGACAACAAACTCTGCACATAGTCCTCGGGGGAAAATAAGCTATGTGGGCTGTGTTTTCTGTTTTAATATTTAGTGGCACGAAGATCCAAACATTGCTTGGAGTTTTGAAACCTGCAGCCCTGCATGTTCTGAGCAGTGGAAAGAGCCCATATTAGGGTACTGCAGGAGGCTCCGCGGGGCTGGGGCGGAGGGAGGGCGAGCACGGGACTGCGCGTGTGATGTCTGCTTTCTCTCATGTGTTAGATTGGTAGGACTGCCACAGTGAGCTGCTGAGCTAACTTTAGCCAGATAATAAAAACTGGGAGACAGGATGTCTGAGGTAAATGTACAATAAATAATAAACATACAGAGAACACATTAGATTATTGATAATAAGGAAATCTCTGGCAGCACTGTTTACAGGCTAACAGCGTGGAGATTGGCACAGATGGGAAGAGGAATGTGACAATTGACTGGGTGGCCTGAATTTTGGGACAGGCAACGACGAGTGTTGTTTGGAAGGTTTGCGGAGTGAAAGGAGATCGTGTTATCAAATGTGGCCTAGATGAAATCTGGACTGAGGAGTACTGCAAGAATCTATAATGCTTTGGGTATTTGTAATCTATACATCTGCAGTCTTTAAATTTGATAGTATCTTTGCATACTGGAACCTTTAAATTTAACTTTTAAAGCGTCAGAGAGCACTGCTGGATCCTGGGATTTAAGTAACTTTCTATCTTTGAATTCTACCAGCTATTTGTTGGGTTTTGTATCCTTTGCAAGGTATGTAAGACAACTGAGTGCCTTTGTCTACGAGACAGCAAAGCTATTGCACGTATTGCAGAAGAGTGGAGGATACGTGGCCAGGGCCTGCAGGGTTGTCAAGGGGAAGAAACTTCAAAAGAGGGGAGCATTTTTATTTACAAGCTTTCAACAATATGGAGACGCTGCAGCTTTAAAAGTTGCAGTCAGGCCTTTTTTGGGCAGATCAAGAGGTGAGATTATGGGTTGTAACTAAATCTCCCAATTCCAAGTTTCCCGACCTGTCTCTACAGGAAGATTGTGAGCTCTGTCACTCACTTCATCAGATGTGCATTCTTTTGTTGTTTACTTTTTTTACTTCTACTTTTTTTTTGTTGTTTACTGTTTCCCTAAAAATTTGCTTAGTTCAAATCTGAAGCTGTATGCTTTATATGTTGCTTCCCCACTCCCCACCCTGGTGCTGTTGTGGCGTAGCCAGAATTTGGGTCACGAAAAATATGCACTTAGACATTTGAGTCTTCAGTCATGTTTGTGCAGTCAAACCTTATTCCATCTTTCTCAAAAGGCAGGAGAATTTTTCTTTCTGATACAGAGGCTGAAATGCCCTTTATTAGCAATTGCCTTGGTAAGCACATTGTGGAGTTAGGAAGAGGCTTCATTTTCACATTCTGAGTCCCAAGTTCTTGTGGTCTTTTCATCTGAGGCTCACAGGAATAAATGAGTGAAGCAGGCATAAGTATTCAGGTAACAGTCCTTTGGGAAATGAGCAGCAATATTTTCCCAGTAGTGTCTGCTGTGTCAGTGTATGTTCTAGAAACTAAGTGCAGCTATTGCATGGCATCCCCCAGAGACCCTGAGGCAGTTCTAGTGTGCAGCCTTCCAGCTCTGCCAGAATTCATGAAACTTGGCCTAGGGGTGTCTCATTTTCTCAGGCTGTCTTCTGAATCCCCCTTGTGCTGCGTGTAGTGACTGTGTGTACCCCCAAGGAGGTTTCCTTGGCCAAGGGTCACCTTTTCCTTTCTTCTGTGATAATTGTTTTTAGAAATACCTCTCTTAAAACTGAAAAGGAAATTGTTGTTTTGGTGGCGTGAACACGTCATTGAATACAAAAATTTGTATTCCCCACATTTAGAAACACCCAGGCATGGGCATGTTTCTCACTCATGAGTAATAAGAATAGCTGTACCACCACACCATCCCATAATAGATAGTTGTTTCCACTCAGCTGGGGTCTGAGAAATTCAGGGCTGTGTCCCTCCTTTGCAAACTTGTGCTCCAGTAGTAGAAACAGGGAGACGTAGCACGCTGCAGACAAGCAAAGATTCTCTGTAAGAGCTGTAAGGACTTGGGTACTAAGGGGGGGGACCCTGATCTAAGTCAAGCAGAGCAAGTATCTGGAAGTGGATTTCTGCACCCAGACTTAACAGGCAAATCATCTGTTGATGATCTGGTATGTAAATGAAAGATCTCTTTGTGGGTTTGAATGGCAGTTCTTTCTAGGACCTAAGAATGCTTTTCTACCACTCTGTTGTATGTTTTAATGTGGAAACTTTTAGTTTTGACTAAAATAGTTCTAATTTTGCAGTGAGAGATACAGCTAATGATGGATAATCATGAATTCTGGTAGAAGCACACCCATGTTCAAAGTGTCACAGCTTCTTAGCTTAAAAGTCAGCTGCTAAGAAGAAACTGAGGCTTCAGGAGCTTTAAGGTTTAATGCATTAAGGTTTGAAAAATGTCTCCAAATTCTGCAAAGTTGGTATCATCATTTAGTATTAAGAAGTGTTTTGAAAGTGATAGCATTTGACCTGCTTGAGCTTGTACTGCGTAGTTCTAAGATGAGAATGATACATCACTGTCTTGATGTTCTTTCACTGGACCTTCAGGGATTTTCCTCCCTCACCCAAAACAGAGCAATGAGAGTCAAGAAGCTTGTGGTGGTAGGGATACTGGGGTGCTCCTCAGAGCTGGTCTCTTGCTGGTTGTGGCAGCTCTTACAATGCCATTAATAACTAATGGGGGGCAGAAGGGTCGCAAGTGTGTCTGGGAATTTGGACAAATGACCCCCTCCTTCATCTTATGACATATGAGTACCAAATGGTGAAGACAAACCAAGAGATGATTTCTAGAGGTTTTCAAAGTGGCCGCTGATGGGAAAAATGATATGTGGCCCTATATAAATAAACACATAAGCATTTGTTGTGATAAGGAGGAGGATTAATCCATGAAAGTTGAAATTGCCATCACCTGACAGGTCTTGGACAAAATCCTGCATATTAAGCAGGTATCCAGGTCTTACAGAGTACTGTATGATGTTCAGAATCTGCAAATTGCCCTTACCCTTCCTGTCTCCACTTGAGGATCTGTCTTCCCAACTGATGGGAAGAGCATCATGGTTCAGTGCTTCTCCCCTTGCCACTGCCTGCTGTGTTGAGTCGGCTCTGGTGAGAGACCAGCAGCTGCACAGCTCAGACAATCTGTTTCTCTGTTCACGTGGCTTTGGTGTGGGTATGTTTTCCCCGATTCCCTGATGTGTCACATCTAGGAGAATGATACAGAATGGCACGTTGCTTCTGTGGAATCATTACCTCAGAAGTCATTAACACTTTCATGGGGCAGCTGTTTCCATGGTGCTCACATTAGTTGGAATTGGGCAGATGACTTTAGGCCAGAAAGATAGTCTTGAGTCCCAGCTTTCTCATTCCTTTCTCCCCTTTCTCCAGCCCAGGCTTCTCTCTTTCAGGCACACTGACGTGTGGAAATGAGCCAGTCTTGCAGTGTACCACAAGCAGATACTGCTGCAGGGAGAGGGAGGGGAAGGGACAGTGTCTTAAGAGAAGGAAATACTTGTACGTTTCAGCTTGGAAAGGTGAAAAGGGTTGAAGTTCCTGGAATGGTTTTTGTGCAGAAGTGCTTCTGCTACATCTCATTTTTCTGACCCCTGTGTAATCCTCACTGTCGTGCTGCTTTAGATGAGACATCAAAACATTAGACTTACAAATATTCTTGGGATCTTCCTCCTCTTCCTTTTGCATATGTACTCATGAGGCAGCCAAAACAATGCAGGAGCAGAGAGGAAATCTGTTCAGGAACATGAAGGATATACTCTTTATTTTGGCTGTATATTCCATTTAAACTGCTGTGTCCGACTGCTTTCTGTCATCTGGCTGCAGGGAACGTGAAGCAGCTCTCTCTTAATACCTGCCAAAGAAATGGAACACAGATGTAGGGGAAGGAGCCTTCTGCTCCCTCCTCTCACTCCACAACGTATCCTGGTATAGGGAAAATATTCAGAGGGAGGCTAGGTGGCTAAAAACTGAAATAAAGCAGGCAACAAAATGGAAAGATGTCCCTTGCTCTCTGGAGCTTAGGGGAAATAAAGTCTGCTTGCCTGGAGTAGCCAGGAGCAGTGACTTGTCAGGGGCTAGCAGAAGTTCCCGGCTGTTGAAGAAGAGCCTCCAGGGGTTTGGTGCTTAACCAGGCAGGGTGGGAGTCTTGATGGGCTGGGCAAATAACTGAACAGCTTTGGATGAAAAGAGGGAGCTGTGGCTCAGGAGCAGTTTAGATTAGAAGGATAGGGCATTTATGGGGCGAGGGCATCTTCCTTAAAGGTAGCTTGCATTACATTTCTTGAGGGTTTTTGAAAGGAACTGGGAAAGACTGTTAGGCTATGTATGAACTGGCAGCTCCCAGTTGTGTTCTAGAAAGTGTGTGTTTTCCAGCATCCTGGATATTAAAGAGCATTTAATCAATTAGTAAATCCTGTAAGGCATTAGCTGCTCCAGGCATGTGCTGTGGGGCTCAGGAGAAAAGCAATGTTTCTGATTGCAGGATTCTGATGCTGGCGAAGCAGAGCTGTAGCCCTGGGTGGCTAAGCTAGTGCACTGGGCAAAAGGAATCCAGGAGAACTGCAATATAAATAACAGGTTTACTGCACTGTCACTTGCTTATGTCGATTCCATCTGTTGAATTCCCTCTTCCCCCAGTTTAGTTCTTTTCTTTCCTCTCCTATGTAATAGTTTACTTGACTTTAGAATATATATTCAGACAAAATAAGCACAAGAAGTCTTGGGAGAGCAATTTACTTTCCTCTTTCTTCCTTTGCATTTCTAGCCTTCACTAAATGCTGCATGTTTTTGTTTCCATTCACGGTCACACCATTCTCTGTCACAATAAGCAGTTCCAGGCATCTTCATGCCTGATGGACCTTTAAACCATCTACCACTGAGCTGTCTACTGAGTTGTGACTTAGATATAGATGCCTGCTTGAAAATGCCAACAACAGAGCTTGCACAAATGTGAGTGTAAAACTAATATAGCAGTGATTTTTAAGCACTAGAGAAATCTTACAGATGTCCTTGCTGAAGGTCTTAGGGCTTTGTTTTATTTTTGAAGACAAGTCAAGTTCCCACAGGCAACAGCTTTCAGGAGTGAGTGTTTGATGTTATGCTGGCCAGAGTCACTCCAGTTAGATTCCCAAGAACTGGGTGAAATCTCAGTGTGTCTTCCGTGAGGGATGTGAGGTGTGCTTGCTGTCAGTGCCTCTGATGTCTGGGATTTAGCAAGGCTTCCTTTAAGATAAAGCTTAAAAGAAGTAGATGAGCCCTGTGGAATGAGAGGAGGAGAATTTTGAGAGTTCTTTGTTTATATCTGGGTTCTTGTGTTTGGATATTTAGTAATATTTGAGGTGGTGCAGCAGAATAGAGAGACACTGCTTGTCCTGGTAGGTTACATGACAGAAAGCACAAGTGTTGGGGTAAGGAAAGGAAATGTGAAAGGAGAGAAAGAACAGCAATATGTGAGAGAGAACTGGCCTGGGGTTGCATATTGCCAAGCTTTGCATGCATGGGTGACAATCCTAAATTCATGTGGAAGGGGGGGGGAAGTCAGCTACAAGGGAGTGTAGGTGTGTGGGCGGTGGTGTGAGAGGATGGTATCTTCATTCTGAATTCTGCTGCCAAATGGTGGGGCCATAGAAGAGAATATAGCTGTAGTTGTGGGGAGAAGCTCTTTAAGGTATTGTCAAAAAGTGGGGCTGGGATGGAGGGCAGAGTGCAAGGGCAGATGCACAGAAGGTGCCTAACAGCATGAACCCAGCATGCACACCGAAGAGCTTCCATGTATTGGGGAAGGATGTCAGAGGCTTCCTGGGAGTTCTTCAGGGATTTAATCTTCATGACTGTAGTCACATGTGCAAGAAATAGAGAGAAAGGCTGGGAGGCAGCATGGGTTCCTCTTGGAGCTACTGTTATCTGTGGTTAATAAGATTAAACATGTTGCTAATTTTTGTTTCTACCCTGTTCAGTATTATCACTTCTGTGTTAATTTTGATACCACTTATTAGCATGAAGATTATGAAAGGGAATCAGACTTAGATCTTCTCAGTACCTTTTTTTTCTGGTTTGTGCCTTCTGCCACATCCTGCTCCAACAAAGGTGTGCCGTGGTTTCCTAATCTTGGTGTCATTGTCTTGCTGTCCCCCACAGCTCTACAGGTGGGTTTCATGGCAGTTAGAACTGAAATGAGCATTAAGCACCCTGAATAACATTTGTGATGTTTGCTCTTTCCATTTCTTCCTGTTGAAAATGTGTGTAGAGTGCTATGGCTATTACTACTAATTAGGTATGTTGTTAGGGGAGGGTTGGGGAGAGGTTAAAGAAAAACAAAAGTGTATGAGTGTATATATATAACAAAAATGTAATATCATTGGGAAAGGGGGATATTAAAGCTGGTTAAAATTTAATTTCTCAGCTGTAGCTGTCAATATTGGGAAGTATGTGAGAGAGCCACGTCCTGGCAGACAGACATTTCATCCTGTTTCATGACCATGGGAAGTGCCACTCTGCATCACGGTGCATGGGAGAAAGGCAAAGATAAGGAAATACACCTGGAACTTATAAATCAAATGGGAGAGGTTTTTGTAATGGCCATAGTTCTTGTGGAAATCTGTGTCTCAGTCTCAGATTGGCCTCCAAGACAGCTCTGACTCCTGTACAGACAAGATGTAGCCTCACTGTGGGAAATCTCACTATGGCAGTGCAGCAGAACTGGTGGCCAGGGTATATGTCTCAAAAGTTTTAAGTGATCCTTTACGTGCTTTGATTAAAGCATATAAAGGTGTTGGACACCTAGAAGGTCAAGATTATGGTCTTGATTTTGTTTTAGTGCTCTGTGACTAGCTAAAGTCAAAGCAGAGGGAAAATTTGATGGGCTCATGATCTGAGGAAGTGCCATGACATCTTGTCTGCTGGAATTTTCTTAAGCAGCAAAGTTTCACAAGCAAGCTCTATTCCTTTTGATCAGCCAAGGATTGAGATGTAGGAACTACTGAAGCGAGGTCGCCTAAATCCTTGTTATCAGAATTTATGAACTCATAGCTGGCAGGAGTGAAGTTTTTGTTGAAGAATTTTTTCCTTGTTTTTCTTTCCCTTTCAAAGGCAAACCTTATGTTAGGCACTGGAGTGAAACTATACAGTAAAAAGTGTCATAATTTTCAGCTGGGTTTTTAGATTTCCTTTTCCTCAATTCGGAAATTTGGGAAGAGTAAAAATAGTGGTAGATCTACAGATTATTGTCGTCACAATTGCAATTTATTGTGGCTATTTCTGCCATATGATTTTTTGGAAAATGTGGCATCATGCTGGTAGGCTGAGAAGGCTACAGCAGAGCAAGGCTGGCACGACACGCTGAACATCCTGCGTTGTAGCTGCCACAGCTGCCGGGTGTCCTGTGCTGGGTGCATGGGGACATTACAGTCAAAATCCTGCTGCAGGAAGGAAATGATGGGTTTGGTGGTGAAGAGCATCTCAGCATGGAGCAAAGCCATACCAAGATCCTACAGACCAAAGATCAGAGGTGGAAGGAGTGTGAACACAAATCGTGTGACTTGCCTATTCATCCTGAGTTTCTGCCTATTCCTGCACAAAGAGGAGGCTTTAAAACGAAGGGTGGAAGGACCTTTAGAGGGCTTACCAATTTTGTTTTGTCTTGGATGGTCATAACATGCATACTAAATAATCAAGGAAAGAAAGGATGTTTTGTAATGTGTCTGGGTTTTGGAAAGGGCTTTGCAGCAGGGGCTCCTCAGATGCTGAGTATTGACTGCAGGTATCGAATGCAGTTGTCAGTGCTGGCTAAACAGCAGTGTTCTGTGGTACAACTTGTCATAAGGAGAGAGGGTAGAGGAGAGCTGATCTCTAGGCCTTCTTGTATAAGCAAGCGTTTGAGGATGTTTTTCTCTGGTAACAGCATGTTAATAGCTGTTGGTGATGTATTTGTCTTTTAAAGTAGAGTTGCAGTATGTTGAATAAACTAGAAGCTGCATGTACCTGCTTTGTCGCCTGTCACAACTGAGTGTAACTGGAATCTTAAGGCACCAATAAGAATTATTTTTCTATCCACGCAGCAGAGCAAGTGCAGTATTAAAATGCAAAGTAATCTTAGGGTTGTGGCAAAATGCACAGCATGCTTTTTATTTAAATCTATATATTCCCCACGGTATTGAATGTACAGCTGCCTACTTTTGGCACTGCAGTTCAAATGGATTCCTGTAATATCAGGGTATTTATCAGGACAGTAGCTTTTCTTCGTGAGCATTTTTTGTTTGTTTTTCTGCCTGCCTCGTATGCTAACCTTGTGTGTGCAGGGGGATACCTTTAAAACATGCTGTCCTACTGCTTTGCCATTTCAGTTGTATTTGCCCTATCTCCACTAACGCTTATGAGCAGAGAGAGTTGACCGGTGCATTGTGAATGGCTGGATGCATGTGTAATTAGAGAATTAACAGCAGTGTGTCTCATTTACCTCAGGTTGTAGAGTCATATTGAGTGCCTGGTGGTGATTTGAATACTGCTACAATAAATAAAATTCAGGAGTAAATCAAAGTTTCTTTAGAGAGACCCACTTGATTCACTGCAGGAGAGAGCCTTGGAGCAGAATAGTATTGGTGGTGTGCGCTCTCTGGGGACAGCGAAGCAGAAGTGCTCAGGGAGCTAAATACTGCAGTGAATTTATTGTATGTCCAAGTGCACAAGCTCTTACAGAAGAGCACACCTCAGTGTTAACCTGTTCTTTTCCTCTTTGCCCACTCTGCTCTTTCTCCTGTTTTCCCCTTAAAATGTCTGCTTAAGAAATTTGAAACCTTGTTTGTCAGCAGGAAATTGGTTTCAGAGTGTGACTGACACCACGTGCAAGTGCTCCTCTCCAAGTCCTCTGCGTTCTCCCTTATGCTGGCAAGATACCAAAGATCTGTTGTAGATTTTGCCATTTCAAAGGCTAAGCCGAGCTGAGATTGGAAGACTGGAGAGAAGAGGTGGCTGGAGAAAGGTCCCTCGGCACGTACAGTACAACTCTGACACTCAGCAGGCTGGGTGAGAGGATTCGATACCACAGGCAGGAGTGTTGCACAACCCCGGTACTCGTCTGTTATTGCTGACTATTATTAACTTGAAGATGCCCACTTCTGGGACTGTCTACCTACCTGAGCACCAGTGGAGCTGGCAGTTAATGCCAACTGTGGTAGCAGCTTGGACAGCTCTGCAGGAATCGGGATCACTGTTTCAATGAAGCCTCTGAGCAGATTTAATTTCTTAAAGCCCAGGCTGAATTTTGAAATAAAAGCTGTGCCTACCCTGGTTTTATTCCTTGTCTATAGACTGATGCTTCAGTGTTAAATAATTTGAGCAGAAAGGTGTTCTATTTTTTATTTTAAGGAAAAAATCAGTGATTTCTTTCGGATTTTCGTGTGTGGATTTCCCTGCTTTCTGGGCTGCCATAGCAAAAAGACACGTGCGGCTTGCTGCAGCTTGACTGATTGGCAGTGCTGATGCATGAAGAAGAAAACCTTGGTAATTTCAATTCTTTTAGCATTCTAACACAAAGTATGGCTTTGAGATCTGGAAACAGATAAAGATTATTAACATTGAATTAATAGATGTAGTGCAAATAATCAGGATGTAATAAAAGACAAAATGTCCAAAGCCATAGTGATAGGTCTTTGTTATTCTCCCCCCCCCCGCCCTTTTCTTTTTATAGCATAGGGGAGGGAGGAGAGAAAAGAAACATTATCCAAGAATCCTTTTTCCATCAACTTCTCTTGAATAAAGAAAAACTGGAGGAGCTGCTCTGCAGAAAATGGTGTTAGTTTCTGTGCATCAGCGTGAATTTAGATTCCAAGGCTTATTTGTAGGATTCAGCATTTTTGTAATGGCTACACACAAAGAGGAAAGAAAGCAAATGAAGTTAGACATTTACCCACTTATGCCTGAGCAGAGACTTCTTTTTCCCATCTAGAAAAATAAATAAAGCTGTATTTAAGTGCTGATATGTCAGTATTACATGCTGAGGACCCCTAGGATGGAAAGTTTCTTCTGGTCCCTTTTCCATTTTAATGACAGGAAGCCTTTCTGTGAGGAAAATAGCATAGAGATTATAAAACTGATTGTCTGCTGAAGGAGAGTTCAGATTCTGGAATTAGTGCAAGTAACTAAAAGATGCTTGTGGGGTTGGATGCTGCTTTAATATGGCACGGACAGTGGATGAGAACTGAGCCTGTAACGCTTCTAATCCAAGCACCACTAGTGTTTGGAACTAGGAGGAATTGCTGAAGTTCAAAAGAAATGAAAAGCATATATGAGGGTCTTAATGCCCTATGCAGGGAGCAGATAGCAGATGTATTAGTAATCTGGGTAATTTGCTAGTGCATATTAAAGAGAAAGTCACAGAGAAGTCATTGCTTCCCTTCCTCAACCTGTTTCATACCTGTGCCCGTGGATATCTTCTCTCTCTGTTGTTACGGTTTCAGAGTCCGGAAAAATCACTTGCTACTCCCCGGAGTCCTTAGAAGGCTATTTCCTTTATAGATCAGACCATTAAGGTATGAGGGCTCCTGCTATCCTTCCTTGCTTACACAACACTGAATCAATGGAAAAGCAATTAGAAGATACTGTGTCACTTTTTAGTCTCCGTTTTGGTTTGGTGTTTTTTTTTTTTTCCTATCAAGAAATTCGGTACAGGGAGAAATTTCACAGAGCTGGCCTTCCAAGCTGCAGCTTAGAATGTGTTTTGCAGGCACTCACTAACCTGAGTTAGGCCATCACTCCAGAACTGAAAGAGTTCTGGTCTCCCTCCTCCACCCAGGTTCTGAATTTGCAGGGCATCCTGGAGCGTCCCCTGGCATCTGCGCCGTTGTTCCTCAGAAACAGGCTGAGTACTCCCCGTGGCACAGCTCGCTTCTCTCTCCAGCTTTTTCAGATGCCAAGGAGAGTTAATGTGAATCTCTAGGAGTTAGGGCCCTAGAGCTCTTGCACTTTCTTACCTTCCGTCACCTCTGGTTTTGGTGATCTCCCTGTGAATAACTGCTGATACTTGCTTCATCTGCTTCTTCTAGCAGTGCTTCAGTAATGCTCAGCTCCAGCAAAAACACAGTTTTCTACTGTGCAGCTCTTGTTCCAAACTGTGTTGCATCACTGATCTGGCTTCATGAAAAGTTGGGAGATCATAGAATCATAGAATGGTAGGAGTTGGAAGGGCCCACTGGAGATCAAGTCCAACCCCCCTGCCAGAGCAGGGTCACCTAGGGCAGGCCCCACAGGAACAGATCCAGGTGGGTCTTGAAAGTCTAGAGAAGGAGACTCCACAGCCTCTCTGGGCAGCCTGTTCCAGGGCTCTGTCACCCTCACAGTGAAGAAATTTTTCCTCATGTTGAGGTGGAACTTCCTGTGTTAAACAGTTTGTGACCATAGCCCCTTGTCCTATCACAGGGCACCACTGAAAAGAGACTGGCTCATTCTACTTGACACCCCCTCTTCAGATATTTAAACATTAATAAGATCCCCCTCAGTCTTTTCTTGTCCAGACTAAATAACCCCACGTCTTTTAGCCTTTCCTCCTAAGGCACATGTTCTGGCACCTTAATTATCCGCATAGCCTCTGTTGGACTCTCTCTAGTATTTCCCTGTCCCTTTTGAACTGGGGAGCCCAGAACTGAACACAATACTCCAGATGTGATCTCACTAGGGCAAAGTAGAAGGGGAGGAGAACCTCCCTCAACCTGCTGGCCACACTCTTCTTTATGCACCCCAGGATACCACTGGCCTTCTTGGCCACAAGGTCACGGTGCTGTCCCACGAATAACTTGCTGTCCACTAGGACTCCAAGGTCCCTCTCCATGGAGCTGCTTTCCAGCAGGTGAACCTATAACCTGTACTCGTGCGTGGTGTTATTCCTCCCCAGGTGTAAGACTTTATACTTGCCTTTGTTGAACTTCATTAGGTTCCCCTTTTCTCAGCTCTCCCATCTGTCCATGTCTTTCTGTACAGCCTTCCGGTGTGTCAGCCACTTCTCTTGGTTTTGTATCATCATCAGGCTTGCTGAGGGTACACTCCATCCCTTCATCCAGGTCATTGATGAAGATGCTGAATAAGACTGGATCCAGTACTGACCCCTGGGGAACACCACTAGCTCCAGATCACCAGCTGGACTTCATGCCACTGATCGTGACCCTCTGAGCTCTATTGTTTAGCCAATTCTCAACCCATCTCACTGTCCCATCTTCTAACCCACACTTCCTGAGCTTACCCACGAGGACGTTATGGGAGACAGTATCAAAAGCCTGCTGAAATCAAGGTAGACAATATCCACTGCTCTCCCTGCATCTACCTGTTCAGTCACACCATCGTAGAAGACTATCAGGTTAGTCAAACACAACTTCCCTGTGGTAAATCCATGCAGGCTACTCTGGAAAACCTTCTTTTCTTCCATGTTCTTAAAGATGATTTCTAGAATGACCTGTGCCATTACCTTTCCAGGGATGAAGGTGAGGCTGACTGGTCTGTAATTTCCAAGGTCTTCTTTCTTGCCCTTTTTGAAGAGTGAAGTGACATTGTCTGTCTTCCAGTCCTCAGGCACCTCTCCTATTCTCCATGATCTTTCCAAAATGATAGAGAGACATAGAACAACAACTTCAGGCAGCTCCCTCAGCGCTCATGTGTACATCCCATTGGGGCCCATGGATTTGTGTCTGTTCAGTTTGCCCAAGTGATTTCTATCCCAATTCTCATTGACCAGTGGAGAGTCTTCCCCCCTACAGGCTTTCTCTCTTAATTCCAGGGTCTGGGATTCCTGAGGGCTGGTCTTAGAAGTGAAGACTGAAGCTAAGCAGGCCTTCAGTAACTCTGCCATCTCTGCGTCTTCTGTCAGCAGGGGTCCCACCTCATTTAGCAGTGGGTCCACATTTTCCCTAGTCTTCCTTTTACCATTGATGTATTTGAAGAAGCCCTTCTTGTTCTCTTTTACTTCGTTTGCCAGAGTTAATTCCAAGAGGTCCTTGGCCTTTCTTGTTGCATCCCTACATACACTGACAGTGCTCCTATAATTCTCCCAAGAGACCAGTTCCTTTTTCCACGTACTGTGAACTTCTTTCTTCCACAAGAGTTCTTCCAGCAGCTCCTTGCTCATCCATGCTTCTTGCGTTTGTCTTGTTTTGAAGTTAGGTTGGTTCCTGATCCTGCCCACAGCCCATTGTGACAAGCCGTGACTCAGTTTAACTGTGTGGGAATTCTAGGCGGATGACTGGGGGCTCCTTGAGCTCAGATCGTTTGACAAAGCTGCTCTTTCCTCAAACCAGTGTGAACCAGCAGTGCTGGAAAACTTTCCTGAATCTTTAGGTTTGTTCACAGCTACCTCTGCACTTCTGTAGAATGTCAGGGGCGCTTGGTCGTAGTCTTATCGCAGCTATTGCAGCAATAGAAGCAGAGTCTTTCTGCAGGCTCAGGAAGATGGCAGAATATTAATTTATGTTTTTTGCAGGTTTGTTAAATTTAACCATAGGGCTGGAATTTCAGTCTGTTTCTAAATCATCACATAATTTTGTAGAAATTGGTGCTTTCAGCCCTGTCTGGCTTTCGTTTTACAGGTGTCTGTGTCTCTAAGATGTCTTAAAAGGTATAGTTAGGGCTTCCAGTTTTAGACATAGGGAAAAGATTTAATTTATTTTTAAGGCTCAGAAGGAGAAATCCAAAGGTTAACAGTTGGTTGATACATCAGATGTTGCTTGGTACATGTATCTGCTTTTTATTTTTGCATTTCCTTTTCTTTGCTTCTCCAGGTGTCATCTTGACATGAGTACATTCAAGCTTGGCACTAAAGAGTAAAAGAAATTGCTTGTAGGGGTAGAGAAAAGAAACTGCAGAATCCTTGTGTGTTAACAAAATGTCTTGTAAAGGCTCTTTAGAGGGTGAGAATTCAATTCTCTGAAACAATTTTCATAAGCACTTGGTGCAAACATGAGAAACAACATCTCTGCACGCTGTGCAAGCACAAGATACACAGATTGTAGCGCAGTTACCATTAGTAAAGAGAATGGTTATGGCTAATTAGTAGCACAGGATAGGTGAGAAGGTTTTAGAAGTGTCCTGCTCAGAAGTGGCAGTAATCCAGTAATATCCAAGCAGTAAACTCTGTAATGCTTTTCTGAATGGCCTGATTATTCCTGGGGGTGTTTGGGTTTTATTGTTGTTGTACACGTAATTTAATGAACTTTTAAAGAGACCTCTAGGCAACAGCCCAAACGCAGAAGGGCAGAGGGGAAAATGCTGATAGACAGTTCTACTGAGCTAGAGCACAGTGGCTGTGAAGGAAAAACTGCTGAATGAGCCGATGGCTGAAAGAAGTAAAGCAGTTGCACTTGGACTCGCTAATGGGCTTTTTGTCCAAATTGGAGCCATCTCTTTCTCTAGGAAGTTATTTGTGTTGGAAATCAGGCCATAGCCAGGCTGGAGCAGGAAGGAAGAGGCGGATAGTTAGTGATCTCAAAAGGGTGTGCTCTGGGTGCAGAATGACAGCTGTGGGAGAAGTAGGTTGGCTGCAAGGGCATTGAAGTTGGCAAGAAAGCTGCTTCAGCTCCTTGCAGCGCTGAAAATCGGGTGTCATGCTGGAGCCTTTGGAGCGGAGCTGAGGGAGCCTGGAGGGTGGTCACAGTGCTGAGGCTCCCTGCCCATTCAGCTAAGGATCCATCAGCCTCCTGAGGCCACTTGCCCCTTCCTACAACCTCGCTCTGCTTCACAAAAATACAAAAACCTGTGCCTTGCAGAGGAGTACTCGTCACCCTTTTGCTGTTCCCAGCCTGGAAAAGAAGAGAAGCCTCTTACCTTCTGGCCAGTGGTTCCCGAGCGCTTCCCAGCATTTCATAATGTGTTACAGGCCTTTCCTGCCATGTTACTGTGTCTGCTTTGCTGAAGGGGATGTTGAAGCGGCAAAAAAAGTGTAAGCGTTTTTTTCCCCAGTGATGCAGATTGTTTGTATTTGAGTCAATAAAGAAACCAAAATTTGTGACTTCCTTCCTGTGACCTTTAAATCGTGTGTTTCCCTGCACTGAGAGGTGTCTGTGACACCACTGTGCTTTAGCTTGGCAGCTGAACGGAAAAGCAATGTCATTTTCCTGGGCCGATTCATAGGTCCCTAATGACAGGTTATGTGTTAATACCTGTGTTCAGCAATTACCATGCAGTTGTGTTTTGGCTGGGACCTGTTAGCAAACATGAGTGAGAAGAGCTTCAGATTAAGGCCAGTAGTGCAGCAATGATTCTTATTGATTGCCTGTTTGAAAACAGTTCCCCCACAGTTGTCGTAGCCCTCTTCTAAGGCAAATAAATCAGAGGTGATTGTTCTGTGTGTGTCTTTTATTCTGTTTCAATGCATTTAACAGTGCTTTATACAGCATCAGTTTTGTTGCTGCTTCATCCTTACAATGATTATTACTATAGGGCATAAAGTATCAAACTCGGATCACAGCCGTATTGTGTAGGAACCGTATAAATGTGCAGTAAAGAGAGAGCTTCTGTCACAAAGTGTTAGTGGTGTCTAGAGACGAGGCAGAGAAGAAAAGGTATGATTCAGCAGTGTGCCCCAGTTGCACAAAAGCTCAGTGACAATCTGACAGAGAGCCGTTCTGCAAATGGGAAGGAAGACATTTCTTGTGTACGAGGTTGCAGGATCAGGAAAGATGAGCTCTTACCTCCCTTCTAGAGATTAACGCCCTTAAAGTAAACTGGCCTTGCATGTGACAAAGAAGTTCAAGCATCTTGATAGTCAGAGGTTGCTTTCTGACCCTGATGGGGTCAGAAATTTGTGTAGTGTTTTAAGAAGCAGGTTGTAAAGTCCTCATTGTTTTAAACCTCACTGAACTTTAAGGATTTGCATTGCACCTACAAGTCTCTTCCCACCAGCTGGGGGGCAGGTGGGAAGGTTCTTGTCCTTAGCAGAGGGGTTCTCCTCCGTTTGCAAGTACTGCAAACAAGTAGGAAAAAAATGTCTGTTTCCATCCAGAGGCGGGTGAGACAGGTCTGTCTCCATCTCAAATTCAAAATCTCTCCTCACTGCCACTCCAGGTTCTTCCAGTTCCAAAGGACCAGTTGTTTCTGTATTCCTCAATCTTGGAAGTTGGACAGCCCAGAGATGGTGAAAGTCTTGTGATGGACTGACATCCTTTGGCTGGAGAAAGTGCTGAGAGTAGCTTTTGCCACCATCTTTGAGCTCAAATGCATGTAGATACCAATTTAAAGCTGAATGATGCTGTCTCCCTGACATTGCTCTCTCCTATTTCTTTACAGCTCCTGTATGACAACCCAAAAGCCCGTCAGGAAGTAGAGTATCATTGGCGAGCATCAGGGTGTCCCCACATTGTCCATGTCCTGGATGTCTATGAGAATATACATCACGGGAAGAGATGCCTCCTCATTGTCATGGAATGGTATGGACCAGCATCAGCCCCTCCACCAGGCACTGGTTTTTGTGGGGGTGGAGGGAGTGGGAGAATGTATGGGCTTAGCAGGAGCTAGGTGAGCTTCCTCAGTAGCACTGCTTCAGTTTACACAGCAAATCTTTTGTCCTTATCACAGAATCATGAAATTGTCACAGTTGGAAAAGACCTCTAAGATCACTGCACACAACCATCAACCCCCTCAAAAACCCAAAACAAAACCAAACACCTCACCATCCCACTAGGGCATGTCTTGAAGTGGAATTGGTAGGGAAATGTAGAGCTGCTCCAATCATCTTGTATGATGGGAGAATGAGGAGGCTTAACCAGAAGATAAATTTTCCTTGTGCTCTGTGACAATTGTCTTCATTAAAGCATTGACTAATTAATATGGTCTCGAAAGATATGTGTCTACAAATATGATGCGCTTTGTGATTGGCTTCCAATTTCAGATGTAAATCCAGTGATCTGACATGATCCTTTTTGCTACTGTTTTGACGCTAACTTTTCCTATTCTCTGCTGATCTGTAATACCAGAGTTATCATCTTCTTCACTGGGGCCAGACTGATAATCCTTTTCAGTATCTTTGCTTACTTCTTTTTCCTTCATCTCCAGCCTTTACATAAAACACGATTACTGTCAGCCTCCCAGTGCCAGTGTATCTGACTTCCCAGCTGTGTGTGTCATGTTCCTTGTGACAGGCTACATTAAACTGAAAGCATCAAAACTCCTTGGTCTTGTTTTGTTCTCTATGTATTTCATATCAGAACAGCTTTGTGCATCGATTCAAATGCACAAAGGAAGCATTGGCATAGAAGGCAGCCTGTAATCTCTTCTAATCTGCTCCTGCCATGGTTCTGTGTGATTATATGGATGCACAGTCGGGTGTTAATTTGATCTTTTCGGCTCATGTGAGGTGGGGGTTTTTGTGTTCTTTGTTTCAGCATGGAGGGAGGAGAGCTGTTCAGCAGGATCCAGGAGAGAGGAGATCAAGCTTTCACTGAGAGAGGTGAAAAATCATGTTTAATTTTAAAGTTTGTGAAAGATTGCTTCTCCCTTTCTCTGTCCCCTCGCTTAGTTCCCTTACAGGAATTTTTCTTTGATGTGATTTTTGTTTGCTATTTTAAATTCTTTTCTTTTTTTAAAAAAATCTATCCAACTCTATATTAAACTTTAAAAGTTCCTGAAAATCAGGAATTACCAGAATTGGCCAAGTTCAGGCATAACGTGGAAGGTTTAGAGGACAATTCTTCCTACAAATCTGCTCAGCTTCTTCGCTTCTGAACCATTTCTTTGTTACTCTAGTCCCTGGTCTCCTGCCAGACCACTTCTAAGATGATCTACTCAGCCTCTACTGTGACTTCTCTTCTGGCTGTCCCTCAAGCAGCATCACAGTGCCCAGATCTACTGTTAGGTGATGAATACAACAAGCAGATCACATTTGATGAAACATGTCTTATTCAAGGGTTTAGAGTACTACTTGAAAGGAAGTGTTATTAGCCACACTGTAAACAAGTCTGCTCATCTCTAATAGGGACAAGTTTATAGACCTGCTCTGAGTCAGGGACAGAGCTTGCAATAGAATAGTTTTGCTGTTTCTTATTGTTTGCTATTTATTATTTGCACAGTACCACAGGTGTGCTTGACTATAGTTCTCTGAGCCCATTCACAACAGACAAGTGCTTGTTTCTGCCTGGGAGTAAAAATGTTAGTGTTTATAACGAGCATCAGGACAAAATGATGAGAAGAAGAAAAATTTGCACCTGAGCTTCGAAATTACTGTGACTGTTTTGCAAGGCTGGTAGAGAGACCAGGCTTTTTTTGATCCTGTATTTCCTAGCTTGCAATGAATCCTTTTAAGTGGTATGAGAGACTTGTGTAGGGAAAATAAGCATTTTTAGGAATACTTGTTCTTCTCTAAAATACAAGATTCCAGGGGGAAAAATGGTTCTCTGATCATTAGTGACTCCACTCTGCTAAAAATGTGGTTTTTCTACGTTAAACACCATTGTATAACATTCTGAATACTTACTCAGAAATCATTTGGGAGTGTTAAACTGAAAAACACCTTCATTCGTTCCTGAGATAAATGAGCCCTGTTCCACTGCATTCCCCAGGTTCACTGGCTGTTTATGTATCAGCCACAACTTCCCATTAGGAGCCAGGGCTTTTGGTCTGGACCAGGAATGAGGACATTGCACAAGGTTTTCACCAAGATGATGAGTATTTCTGCCTTCTGATTGTCCTTGCCTGGGATCCTGTCATTTCAATCTCAAGCCATGTGAAAAAGGATTCTAGGTTACAGTACAAGAATTTCTACCTTCTCTCTCACTACTGCAGCTGGGGTTTCCACTTATGCAGAAAACAGAGGATCAGGTTGAAGTTGCTCCTTGTTTCCTTGTCAATGGAGATGTAGTGTAATGCTCACCCAGTACAGTGGGAGTGTCACTCTTTGCTGGTCTCAGACCCCTGTGTAAGGGAACGCTTCCAGATTTCCAGAGTACTGCTGTTGTAAGGCAGCTCACCAACTATTAGAATTTCCCACTGGGGTTATGTTGAATTTTAGAAATGTATTATTTCAAAGGTGGCAGTTTGGGCTTTGAAGAACAGAAATGTTGATTTTGTTTCTCCTGAGAAAAACTAACGACAGTGAGGAATGAAAATGTGACCTATCCTAAGATTACTGTATTGTTACATTGCTCTATTTTTAGAAAATCTGTTAGATCCTCCTATTGCCCCTGAACTAGAAGCTGAAAGTTAAATTTCTGTCTCATACAACAAAGGATGTGTCCTGGAGAAGCAGGGATGTGTCCTGGTTGGGGTTTCTCTCTGCACAGTCTTGCACATTGCTTGCCTACCTGCTTTGCTCTTGCTGCTTCTCTGGTGAGCACATTAAAGCACAAGTTTAGAAGCTCATCAAAAGAAGGAGTCTCAACCATTTGGTTTCAGTGCCTGCTCAGGAGGAGGGCTGAGGAGATGAAAAATTGGGGGGTATGGTTGCCTGCAAAACCAAAACACAGCTGTCAGGGCTAATTTTAGGTTTTCTAGTCTTGACGCTAGTCCTGTATTCTAGCAAGCTGTTTGTAAGTCATAAGCATTCCCAAGCATGTTCCTGAGTTACAGTGGGAATGTTAATGTGACCTTTCTCTAAAATTGTCTTTATAGAGGCCTCTGAAATAATGAGAGACATCGGAACAGCCATCCAATATCTGCATTCAATGAACATTGCCCATAGAGATGTCAAGGTGAGGTCTGAAGGTGTGTGGGCAGGGAAAAAAGAGCAGGAGGCAGAAGGCTAAACAGGCACTGGGGGTTTAAATAGGACTAGGAGTGCAATCAGATGGTCGAAGTGTTCCTGTTCTTCTGCCAGTGTGAGAAGGGATCTGTTCACAACTAGTTTGTAGCTAGTTAGAGGTCAGAATATTAATGTATGCTAATGCCTTCCAGTTGTGTACAGAATGTAGAAGAATCTGGTGATAGTCAGATGGTTAATTAAAGAAGTACTACCAATTTGTGATCCAATTAATTAACAAGAAAATAACACTGCCTGAAGTGAACTTATACCAGATGCTATACCCCTATGCACAGTCTTTGCCAGTTATTAATTGTTTTTGGAATCATACTTGCCTAAAAAAAACCCACCACCAAAACAAACACCAAATTCCCATTCGGAAACAGGAGAAACTGCATATATGGGAGGAAGAATACCAATTCCATGCATCCATGCAAGCAGGAATGGTTTGACCTTTCAGCCTCATTAGAAATATCTCTTCATTGTCCAATTTATCCTTTCTCTTGGTGGCCTTTCAGCCTGAAAACTTGCTGTACACGTCTAAAGAGAAGGATACTGTACTCAAACTCACGGACTTCGGCTTTGCCAAAGAAACCACCGTACAAAATGCGCTGCAGACCCCCTGTTACACTCCTTATTACGTGGGTAAGTTATCCAAGATGCATTTCTTTTGTGTTTCAGTTTGTCATCTGTCCCCTCATAGTGGGCCTGTGAGCTGTACAAATGGATGGGAAATCTTCTACCATGGATGTAATACAAGGAGGTAGCCTGGAGAATTTAAACTGGGATCCAGCCCAAACCTAGTCTGGTTCCAGTACAGTTCAGTGCTGCTGCTTTTTTCTTTGGTTGCAGAGGAAACAGCCTTAACAGCGGATGCAAATAAGGATCAAGGGGAGAGAATATGTTGTTTCTGATTACACTTGACGTAATCTTGATGTTTCCTCTGAATGATGCAATAAAAGCCATAATTTGAACTCAACTTCATGATTATTTGGGTGTTCCCTTGCAAAACTTCCCTTAGTTTAACTCATGTAATAAAAGCGAACAGGGAGACTATTGCCTCAGGTATAAAGCTTCTTAAAGCTGGCAAGTGGAGGTATTAGTAATAAAAGACCAATGTAATTTAATCACAGCTGAATTTTTGCCTTCATTTTGCCCAAAGACAGAGCACTGTGTAATGAATATCACAGTAGACTGTCCTTTATGCACTCATTTTAGAGTATGTCCCTTTTGGTCTTGGAGTGAATCGTCATTCACCATATGGTGTGACTGAGGCAGTCCGCGCTCGGATTTTCTTTGGAGGAAAACGGGCTTCATTTTTTGGCAGAATTAGTTCTCTTCTACGATGTAATTCTTTATATTGGTTTTTGTGTTGAAAGATACTGTTGTCCATTGTTAGCGGATAATTAGGATAGCAATATGTTTTTCTGCTACTTTCTTCTATATTTTTGTAAGCTGGCATTAGTGATAAACTGTTAAGGAATTTATGCCTGTATGTTTTTACGCCTTTATATTTGTATATAAACAAGGTGACCTTTCCCTTCTCGACACCTTTTTATAGACCAGCATGATTGCTCATATGTTTAGAGAATCATTTTCCTTACAAAACCAAGCTCCCTGTCAGTTCACCTGCCCCAGGGGTAAAAAAAAAAAAAGTAAAAAAATTCCCTTTAAATGTATCTGTCTATAGTTTTGTTCCTTAGTGAAGAAAAATCATGCTCTGGAGGCCAAAGAAAAATGCAATGCTCTGTAGTTGCTGGAGCTAAACACACTCCACCACACACTCCACCTAAGCATCGTTCAAAATTTTATCACAGCTGAAATAGGTCCTTTCTGTACTGATTTCTGGAACATATGCTTCTGCCACTTTCGGTGCAGTGTCTCCCTGTACACATTTAGCTATCGCTCCTTCTGCTTTTCTGTAATCTTAGTACTCTCTTGAGCAGAGAGACACTAAGGTGAAGAGTAGGGCATTTTGCCAGCTCCATTCCTTCTTCTTAAAACTGCATTAGATGTGTTTAGGAACTTTCAGCAGAAAATAGCACCCAGTTCCTGCAGCGAGTTGCATATTTCTAATGCCTCTGGTTATTTGGTTTTGAAGTGTGCTGCTATTCATAAGGTGATGGAGATGAAAGGAAATATCTGGTACTCTGTTAATTTCTGGTCTTATTCTTCTTCAGCCCCAGAAGTTCTTGGTCCTGAGAAGTATGACAAATCATGTGACATGTGGTCGTTGGGTGTCATCACATATATTCTGTAAGTATTTGGAAAGAGGCTTGATGGACAGGAAAGGACACATCTTGTTAAAGCTGCACTTACAAGTAATGTGGTCATGCAACCTGCAGAAGAATATAAGCTTGTATAGGACGTCTTAAGAGATGAAAGTACTTTCCTATTTATAAGAGTACTTCTGTCCACTCTTACAGCCTGTGTGGGTTTCCTCCATTCTACTCAAACACTGGTCAAGCCATTTCTCCAGGGATGAAGAGAAGAATTCGGATGGGGCAATATGGGTTTCCTAATCCAGAGTGGGCTGAAGTATCAGAGGAAGGTAACAATGCTCACTGCTGCTGATGGGTATGTGCATGGTGCTGTGTAGTGGTGGAGTGCTTACAGGAGACTATTTCGAAAAACCTGTCTTAGTTTTCCTTTCCCTTTCGTTTAGAATTTAAATTAATTTTTTGTAAGGAGATCCAGAGAACGTCTGGGAACTCGGATACTAGCCAGCAACCTAAGTACTACGGAAAGTAAATGACTACTGAAACTTTCAAATTCCAGCTAGTGCTAATGAATGCCAAGATTAAACCCTCTGGAAACAAAAGTCTTTAATCCTGAGAAAGGAGACTGCCAGGACAGCTGCAGTGCAAGCTGAGTTGGAAGAAAGGCAAACTGTCTTAAGAACTCTTTCAGTCTTTGCCTTCCTTGGTGATACAGCCAGCAAGGATGGCAAGTTTTCATGCTAGCTTTTTGTGATGGGGGAACTTGCCAGCCACCACTTAAAGCGAGGTCAACAATTTATTTTGTGTAAGTCATTGACCAAAAGCTGCTGCTGTTCAGCTGTGACCTGGATGGGCTCAAACCAGTGTCCTGAAAGTGGGTGTTTTTGATTCCCTCTTATTCTGACAGTCTCATAAGTTAGAAGTCTCACCTGCCCATCATATTAGAAAGAAAGATCAGCAACCTCTGGATGCATCTTTTTTTCTGTAAAGCCCTTTATATTGCTGTTGCTAGCATCCTGTTATTGTGTGCTGTTTAGTAATTACAAATTATCATTGAATGCTATTGTGATCTGTGGCATTTTAACTCCTCATTGGATCTCCTGGCTGCATGTGCAGCATAGACTGCTGGACATTAATAAGGAAGATGTTTTACTTATGGGTTTCTGGCTTAATATTTTGTCTGCCCTGGGGCTTGTTCATATTACAGCAGTTATTAAAATGCTGGGGGAGCTTGGTGGGTGAGACAACATGCACTTGGAAAATTTGTAGGGTTTCTCTATGCTTGCCTGAATGAAAACAGATGCCCTTTATCTTTGAACAGTTTTTATCTTTGAAGCTGATCAGGCACCTTTAGCAGACTGATGCTTTTTGCCCTCCTTTATCCTGTTCTTGACATGGTTTTCTTAATGTAATCATTCCCTCATTGAATCATCTACAGACACTTCCTCTAAATTCCCCTGCAGCATCTTGTAATCATCTTAATGGGATCTGTTTGTGGTCCTCTTCTTTTGTTTCCTTGCACATATTAGACTCCAGGTAATCTCTATTGTAAAACTCCTTCGCAGCTTCTCTCCACAAACTGAAGTCTCAACTTATACCTCTGTCAGCCTTTTACAAGCATTTAGTCATGTTGGCTTCAGTGTTTCTAAAACAGAATTCATATTCAAAAGTTTTTCTAGGTTCCCCCAAGGAAGTTATGTGTCTTTCTAAAAAGCATTCCCTGGATGCAGTGTTTCCAGGCTGTCCACACATGTTAATGAAACTCTTGCCTAGACTCTCATCATCTTGTATCTCAGTTACTTACTACTCTTGCTTTGGCAATATACCACATTCACAGAAATCTACTGCAAAGCCTGTTTGTGCAATCTGTTTCTTTGACTTTGTTGTCTTTTTAGTGGCCTCTCAATTGTCAAAGAAAAGTTTATTGTCCTGGTTTGTTTTTTGGTTTGTTTTTTTTTCGCCACAGCCTGTGCTAGTTTTTGGCTTCTTTCATTTCTCAAAACATCAGCTTATGCTTTCATGCAGCCCATAACGCCAATCCTATCGCCACCTTTCAGACAGGCAGCTTTGCAGCTTTCTGTTCTTAAGTTTTGCTTTTTCTCAAGTTCTTGCTTTCAGAAAAGTTGGTTTGGTGATGTAGATAGCATAGCTGGAATCCCCAAGCCTTTGTCTTTCCTTCTTACCTCTTGTTTTGGATGTTTTCATGTTCTGCCTCTTTAAACATAGGCACCTACCCCACTGTACATGGTAACAGCAATAGGTAGGTGTTTTGAGTTCTGCAAAATTGTCTTTCTTTGTTCAGCAGGTCTTTGTGTTCTCAAGGTTATCTGGGAACACAGCAGTAGACTACACCATGCCATGTTGGTCTTGTTTTTCAGCCAAGCAACTGATACGCCATTTACTGAAGACTGACCCAACAGAGAGGATGACAGTTTCTCAATTTATGAATCACCCTTGGATTAATGTGAGTTTTATATCTCTCTCTACAAGATAAATTGTTATATGCAGAACTTACACGGAGCTCCACATAGCACAGCAAGAGAAGGATGATGATTACTGTAAAAAACTTAATTAACCTACTGTGCCCTCCACAGAGGGTAATCTGCCCATAGAACCACAATTCTTCTCGGTGTTACCGGAGGACACACAAAGAGAGACACCCACAACAGCATCCTTGGAAGCAAAAGCCAAATGTATCTGTATCTTCTGTGAGCAGGCAGTCACTGTTGACTCTACAGCATATGCATGTGTTACTCTTTTTAAAAATACAAAAATAAACTGGATGTACTTACTTCATCATTGCAGGATTTAAAGAGAGCTATTATTAGTGGTCTCAGGCACCATTGTGCATATCTGAGTTCGTGTGAACACACTCCTGTGCTTAGTGTGAATTCTCATCCTTGGCAGAGTTGGGAAATGCCTGGGGGAGGAGCAAGGGTCTCAGCTTAGTGCCCTGTGAGAGACTGCCAGATAGCATGGTACACAGAGCTATTAATGGTCCCAGTTCAGGTTTCATTCTATGGCTTGGTTAAATTTACTTATCCTTAAAATGTATTTTTTATGAAAAAATAAAAAAAAAATCAACCACTCTAGTAATATGATACTAATTATTTCAAACAAGAGACAAAAATCCCAGGAGTTACCAGGCTAGGTTTCAGGATATCATCTCTGCTCTGTAGGTGTCACTCAAAATAATAGATCATGCTTCTCACATTTGCACCTAAAAGGACACCAGAGTTGCTCTCAGTGCCCAAAAAGTCATTCAGCCAGAAGATTTTTTCAGAATTACTTGTACTGTAGAATGCCTTTTTCTGTCATAGTGCTTTCTCCATCTATGCTGATCCTCGAAGGAGGGGGCAGATACAGAGGCATGACTATACTCAGCATTTCTGTAATACCTGTTTGGACATGTGAAAGCCCTTAGAATCATACAGAAATGTAGCTGTGTAACATCCTGATGAAGTAGATAAATGTCTTCATTTAGAATTGTGAAAGCTAAAAAATTAAGGTTACAAAGACTGTAGAACTAGCAGAGAATCTAGCCAATGTTTCTTGAGTCTTTTATAACCAAATATAAAAATGTAATCACTGTTCAGAATAAATACCTCCAGCTTTAAGTGTTTGAGGACCCAAGAAGGAGGTGTTTCAGAAGTCAGCAGGCGATGAATTTCACAGAATGAGTGCCTAATAGCTAAGGAAGCTACCACCTACAGCGACACATGTTACTTGAAATATGCATATAACCAATTAATGAGGAGGAGATTAGAGACAAGGTCTATAGTCACTGCTGCACTGAAGAGCCGGGCTAGAATATCATTCCTGGGAGAATGCTCTAGGAACTGCAAATTGGCTTTTTTTTTTTCCTGCTGAACCTATTGTACCATGAGTCAGAGGGAGGGAGAGGGAAAGACCAACACAGTGGATGTCTGTGTTCTTCCTTTTCCTAAATCCCAAAGTGGGAACACGTATGAGGAGATACCTTGCACAAGGAGTAGAGGAGGATGCTTGTCTCTCCTCTTTTTTTCTTTCTCTTTTTTTTTTTTTAAGTAGATGGATGGCAGAAGTATTATTGTGGACTATGTAAAACTTGTCAGTTTAGATGGAGCACATAATCTACTAGTTAGCTTACAGAAAAGTTTTTTTACAAGTAGAAGCTCACAGCAGGTAGGAGAGCACCTTTAGCACCTGCTCAGGAACACCGCTAAACCCAGTCTGCTGGTTCTCCTTTTCCTCTTGTCCCAGCTGTACTTGGTAAAATGATATCGTGGCCAGGTAGGGTCCTTTTCCAGAGGGTGCAGGAGTCATGATTTCTGCTTCTGTAACTGCTGCAGGGCTGCTGTTAGCTCAGTGGAGTCTAAGCACTACTTCCAATGTAATGCTTAGTTTATGGTGACATATACAGGGATCTCCTTAGACTTTACTGACATGCAGCTCTGTCTGGTGTAGGATGCCACAGCAGTAGACAGGAAGTTTGGGTAGAAAACATAAGGAAGATAGAATATCCAAATAAAATTATAGTTTGGGTTATGGACTGGCAAGAACTACCATGTTTCTTGCTAATTTAGCTAAGGAACTGTGCTTCGTGCTTTAGAAATTATACCTTACTGCAATTTAAAGCATCTACTCATCTTTCATGACAGGTGAGCATAGATCTCAGTTTTATGTGGAAGAGCATCTCAGGCGAGGCACTGTCTTCTGAACTCTGAATAATAGTACAGTTTCCTCTTTTGGGCACACTTAACCATCTGATGAACTGGTAGTCTCACTTAATGTATATGTACAAGAACATTTCTCCTACCTGAAATCCTGAAAGAGAAAGGTCAAATTAACCACTTTAAAACATTGACTAATGAATAGTGAAATGACAGTTAAAACCTAAATTGTCCTTTTGTTCTTTTAAAGATACTTTTAAAGAATGTCATGTGGGGACTGTAGTCCTTTCCTACCTCACATGTGAATTCACTTGTGCAGTGATTGGAAGCATGAATAATGAGGGCCACTGAAGGATATTAGATAAAGTTTTATGCCCTCCATACACATCGAAGAGCAAGCAGTGACTTTGCAAATGTGATTTTGAAGAACATTTCTTTTGGTGTTTTTCCCTTTTCTCAGAGATCAATGGCAGTGCCACCAACTCCTCTTCATACTGCACGGGTCCTGCAAGAGGATAAAGACCACTGGGATGAAGTTAAAGTGAGTTAATTATAGTTCAGAGTTCTTGAAGTCAAGTCTGGTAAGAGATTAAATGGGCTGGCTTCTCTGCATATGCTTAATTCCTTGGAAATTGTGGCTATTTTGAATTCAACCATGTTAAAAAAGGGAAGCATCAACAGTTTTGGTTAGAACAGCAGTGTATAGGAAAATCATTTAAAAAAAAAAATTAAAGATTCTATTTGAGCTTCATCTGACAGCCTTACAGCTGTGCCCAGTATCAACAAAGAAGATGTTTTATGCTCAAAAGTATTAATGATGCTACCTGCTGAGCCACTGTATGTAACCACAGAGGAGAAGGGACAGTGTTGAGGGACTTTGAAGTTTATTACAGTGAGGTGAAGAATATGATGAAAATGTAGGGGGACTGGGTGGGAGGGTTGAGCTGCATTCAGGTTTTCTACTCTGTTCTTGTATTGTAAAACAATATTAACTAACTTCAACCTTGTCTCATTGTGACATTGGGGTGGGGGAGAAAAAAAAATGTATCTGTCTTTCCCTTAATCTAACCAGGTGCCTCACCTACTGCTTGTGCTGATGACAGTTGAATGCTTCCTGCAAAGTGAAACTATAGGGCAGACTAAAAGTTGTTTGCAAGCCTTAACTCTTTCCTGCTGGCCTTTATCAGGTTGGCATGCTTTTACAATTAATTCTGAATTTTCTGTGCTTACAATGCTTGGCATTTTGATAATTGCAACATTCCTCTAGCATATTTTACTGATTACTGATGTATAGTCTCAGCTGCTGAGCTATGCAATGGTAAAATTTCATAGGACCTAGACAACATTTGCCTCCCTGGTCAAAGGCATCAAAGAGATATTTTCACTTAGCTTTCTTTAGTTCCATGTTTCTGAGAACTTCTTATGCTTGTGTTTTGTACAGGTCCCAGAGGTATTCTCTTGGGCCATTGACATTTCCATAATATTTAATCATTTTTCCTTTCCTGAACTAAATGCCTATACATTAATTTACTTAAGCAGATTTTTGTTCGTAATCTTATTAAAAGGTTTAGAATTTGCCTGCACTTAAACAGTCATTCAAACTAAGTGTGAGCATTTGAAGCAATGTACTTTTAAACAACTTTGTACAGACTCTTTATTCTAGTTGCTGCTAAACCCCATTTGGTGACAGAGGAAGGAAAGCAGGGCGCTGAGCCTGCTATAAGCAGCCCAGTCTCAGTAGCTGTTGAAGGCCCAGAGCCAACCAGTACGAAATGCTGGGCACAGGGACTTGGTGGAATTTAGGCCAAGGGAGTGTGGTCCTGCGAGCTCACATATGAAACACCATGTGAATAGTTCCTCCTGAATGAGTCCATGAGTAGAACGAAGCCTTTAGTCATAGTCCAGTGCAGCAGAAAGGGATCAGCTATTTCTGGGTGTAGTGTAACAGAGGGCTCCTGTTTGTATGCTCGTCTCCTGGCAGTAGCGTGGGGTGGCTGCGTGCTCTTTGTCTCCGGGTTTTCAAGAAATCGCTTTCTTGGTTTCAGGAGGAGATGACCAGCGCTTTGGCTACCATGAGGGTGGATTATGATCAGGTGAAAATCAAAGACTTGAAAACGTCCAACAACCGCCTCCTGAACAAACGCCGTAAGAAGCAGAAGCAGGCAGGGACCTCTTCTGCAGCCCCCGGGTGCAATAACCAATGAGAAGAGAAGCCAAGGACTTGTGGGTGGAGGGTGAAAGTTAAAATGAACAATTCAGAATCAGTATGATCAACTCAGTCCCCATCCCATAAAGGCACTGAGCCTGTGAAGAAGCTATCCTGTAAGGAGGGAACAGTGTGAAAGATTACATTTTGATCATTTGATTCAGGGCTTTGCTTTTAAAGGCTAATGTATATTACATGATTTTGTTGCATATTGCTAGGGAAGGTGCAGTAATACCAGAAATGTCACGGGTTTTTGTTTTGGCTTTAACTGTATTGGACGAGAGGAGAGAACAGGAGGCAGTCTGAGCATACTAATGCACTGAGGCTTTCACAGTCATTTACAAGAGTAACTTCTGGTACCATTTTAAATGTGGGAATAGGAAAAATGCCGAGTGTTCTGCTAGAAGTGTTTTAGTAATTCAAACATGAATACCAAGAAAGGAGAAAAATGTCACTGCTCTTTATATGAGTAGCACAGGTGCAGTTCTATTATGAATGCATCTAGACAGCATTTCATGTTATAATAGTCACTATTTCCTAACTTACTTCCTATAGTTGCAGAGTATCACCTAAACAGTAAACAGGTATTCCTGTTACAGGAAAAAACATCTGTACTTTTCCATTTTCATAAAATCTTCACGCAGCCTCGTGAAGATTTGAGTTTCTCAAGGATTCTCATTTGATAACATGTAAGTTTTCTAAACCATAACACTTATGTTGTGTCTATGCCACTGACAGACCCCCTCTCTTGCACTGTTTTTAATTTAAATGGTACTTCATGTGATGAGTTTTAATAAGGTTTTGATAAGTATCCTGCAGAGGATATTGCTCTTCCTCTTGGATCCACAACCTCTAGGGCATGCAACTGGACGTGCAATTGTATACAGGAGACTGCTCTAGAGGAGAGACTTCTGAAATTCAGGAAGAAGTGGCAAATGCGTGCTCTCTGAATGGACCCTGATGTCTGCCAGCATCCCTCCTGGTAATTATCTCCAGATCCTGTGCCTAAGATGTGCTGATCATAGGAAATTTTGGGGTGCTGGGGTTGGTTTCTTTCCTGGGGTCAGGAAGGGGCAAGTCGCTACTTTATTTGCAGTGTTTTCTCAGTGTTTCTAGATCCAAAAAATTTCGCCACCTAAGGGAGATTACCTGTAAGTATATCCACCCATTGTTTTTTTTCTATTCTGATTCTTGTTTTATGGGATCCTAGCCTTGGTTTGCTAATTTGTTTTACTTTGTGATCAAAAAGATTACCTCTTGCTGTATTTTGGGGTTTGTTTTTTTTTTAGTTGATATGAAGCAAATATTTGTGAAAGTATTATCAGAGCCTAGGATGAAAAGTATGTGCTTCCAGTCATGCAGGCAAAACCTACTTTGTGGTAGACATATGGAGTACTGGTGTGTTAATAGGCTCGGAAGAATGTTAAAAGACAAAAAGGAAAACAAGGCTCCAGAAAGGATCTGAATTGTCAGATCTGGCTGCCACATAGGTCTTGTTACCTGCAACAAAGATCAGCTGGAGGCATTGGACCTTGTCTGGGGAGGAGTCCTGTTCCCAACTTCAAAGTGTAGGATGAGACCTCCATTCCTATTTGTGAACTGGTCCTAGGATTTTATAAACTGATTTTAATAAATCATGTTACAACATTCCTTCCTCCTGTCATCCCTGGTTTTGTTGAGATATGTCGCAGAGTTTGTATTGCTTTGCGAGGTGCATCTATGTTGAAGACGATGGGAAAAGAGAAGGAAAGTGTTTGATGATGTCCACATTCAAGGGCAACCCAACTTTGAGCATTTTTCAAAGATTACAAGAGTTTGGTTTTAAATATTAATCTCTGCAAAGATGTATTTTTAAATTATTTCATGTTTATCTAAGTATCTCTATGATTATAGCCTGTCCTGTATATATTTATTTTATCATATTACTCCTATGAATTATGCAAATATTATTCACTCCCTGTAGATCATAATACAACAAATGACAAATTGTGAAATGTTTAGAGCACAACAGTTGGAATTAGAGTCAGATCCAAGTTTCTGTCTCTTTATCCAAGATTTTTGGGGGTGCTATGTGCATCACTCTTACCTCTGCATCTCTGTGCCCTGTCAGGGTGATGCATGCTCGCAGTTAATAGGGCAGCCTGGATATAATGTGCTGATGTCCTGGCTGCCTAGGGTGGAGTTGCAGTGAAACTGTTTCAACCCACGTTTTTGCTTCTGTCTTGCCTGAAGTTTGATTAGGAGCTCTTGGTTTCCAGCTGGTGCCTTCTTGCATGTCAGTTCAGTCTGGCGCTTGAAGGCATGTATCTGTTCCTGAGTGGTTTTCCACGGGGTACTATAAAGCCCATCTGGGCTTGATTCCTTCCTGGGGGGTTCCAGTCTTTACTGCACTGCAGTTCAGAAGCTGGAGTGATGGACTGATGCACTCAGGCACAGCACCTTCAGTTTTCAGTCCCTACATAGCAGGACAGTACCACCTCATTACATTTAGACTAACAGTTCTTACACTCTACCCTGCAGTGACAACATCCATGAATGCTGTAAAACCCAGGGGGAACCTGAGGAGGGCCTAAAAATGACAGACATGGAAGAGTATGCAAGTATTGTATAGCAGTGTTTGTGCTTATTTTACAGAATCATGGAATAGTGGGTTGGAAGGGACCTCAAGGATTATGTGGTCCAACTTTTCTTGAAAAAAACACGGCCTTGACAAGATGGCCCAGCACCCTGCCAGCTGAATCTTAAAGGTGTCTAATGTTGGGGACTCTGCCACTTCCCTGGGGAGATTATTGCAGTGGCTGATTTTTGTCTGTGAAAAATTTTCCTCTTGTGTCCAATTGGAATGTCCCCAGGAGTAACTTGTGCCCATTACCCCTCCTACTTTCCATGTGAATCCTTCTAAAAATGGAGTCTCCATCTTCTCTGTAGCCACCCTTTAACTACTGGAACATGGTGATAAGGTCTCCCCTAAGCCGCCTTTTCTCACAGCTGAACAAACCCAATTCTCTCGGGCTTTCCTCATAGGGCAGCTTCCTTGTCATCTTTGACCATCTTTGTGGGCCTTCTCTGGACCCCCTCTATCCTGTCCACATCTTTTTTGTATAGCGGGGACCAAAACTGAACATGATATTCCAGGAGAGTGGCCTGACCACTGCTGAGTGGAGTGGTATACTGACTTCTTTCTGATGGTGATGCCCTAGTCGATGCAAGACAGCATCCTGTTGGCTTTCTTTGCTGCAGCAGCACACTGTTGGCTCTGAGCTTGTTATTCACCAGCACCCGCAAGTCCCTTTCCACAGAGCTGCTCTTCAGTGGGTGGATCCCAGCCTGTGCTGCATTCCTCGATTATGTTTTCGCAGGTGCAAGACCTTACACTTGAACCTGGTGAAAAGTTCATCAAGGACTTAGCCTGCTCTAAGAAGAAAGGAGACAACTCTTGAGCTGGGAAGCAGCTGATGTGCGGTGCTGTACGGACCATCAAACCGCTGTCCTGCTTGTGAGGCAGTCGCCTTCTGTGGTACAAGGGGAGCAGGCTGCAACAGCTCTGCTCTTGTTTTCACCGCGTCTGAGCCAGACGGGGCTGTGCGACTCTGCCGGGGACCGGCTTCGGGGTCTGTGCACCCCCCGCTCCGGGGGTGCGGACGTTCCCCCAGCAGCGCTCGGTGCCCGTAGGGACACAGCACAGGAGCAGGGGGGGAGAGCGCCCGGCGCCCCCCGCCCTGGCTCCGCGCCGCCACCTGCTGCCGGCACGGCCCCGCGGCAGATGGGGGGCCCGGCCCGGCCCTGAGCAGCACCCACAGCCGCACCGACCTCTCGGGGCTCTCCCCAGAGCTCCCACAGTTACAGCTGAACCCCGCGGCCCTCGGGGTCTGTGTCCCGTTGGCGAGCTCGGCAGAGCTTGCGGGGAGCGTTGCCTGCTGCCAGCCCCCGTGCCGTGCCTTGCGGGAGCCCCTGCTCGGGTCCGTGTGCACGGCTTGCAGAAGATGTTTCTGGCTCCTAGCTCTGTTTGATGAAGGGCCCGCCTTCTAGCCGCATTCACACGCATTATAAAGAGCTCTGGTGTGCTGGTGGTGGTATTTGGGTCTTGCCTCTTCCCCCAGCCATATAGTATAATAGTCTTTTTAGAACCTGCTGCTTAGGATCCAAATTTATAGCCTGTTTTTAGAAAGGATAGGCTATTATAGAACTGATTATGCATTTGCATATTCATCAGCCATATAGAGGAGGTAAAGAGCTGGGAAGAGAAAGAAGAAATGAATGGTCAATAGAGAAGGCTTCAAGGAGAACACAGATTAAAAGATCTATTTATTTTTTACAGCAGAAGCTAAAAAAAGGACTGTGCACAATTCCCCACCCCCATTCCTTTTCATAGCGATTGCTTATGGGCCGCTGCCTCCCCTTGTATTTCTCTGCACTGTACTCCTCTCGTACGCACACGTTCTCGCTCGCTCATTCACAAGTGCCCTTTCTCTGGTTTGCACACAAGTGTGTACACGAGCACAGATTAAATTACCTCACTCATTTTTCCAGTTCTTGCACTACATGCTTTCTTACCCTTTTGACCACTTGTGCCACATGATGATCCTTTTTTCAACATGGTACAATTAAAAACTAACATTAATTGTAAGCTCTTGGCCTACTTCTGTGTTTTTTTATTTGTCAAACCCTAGCATGCAGTCCTGGGATTGCTCTTCTCTCTTAACACTTCAGTGCCTGGAGTCTAGAGGCCCAATTATGTAACTGCTTCTGACTTGTCTGACATGAGGGATAATGAGAATGCCACATACTCAGTTTGATCTAATTTTCCGTCCTCTTTTCAATTCAGACTTTATTTGGTCCATGTTTAGACAAAGTCTCTTTTGAGAAAAGGAAGATGTAGTGACAAGGAGAGAACTGAAGCTCTTGTTTACTTGCATGTAATCATAAGTATATGTAAGGTTTTAAACCTGGGTTAAAGGTAGGGGAGAGGTGTTAATCTGTGTCCAGGTGCTTTGATACCTTTGCATACTTAGCCTAAGGATGGAGGCAGACATGGGAACCAGCTCAGCTGTACTAAGGTGGGGGAAAAACTTATCCTTGAGGACGCATCCCAGCTCATTCACCAGTGCCCTTTCAGGCTCACCAACAAGCCAAAGGGACAAAGGGGAGTGAAGGATAAGGAAATTAAATTACATGTGGGAGAAGCCCTTCCTTCCAAGAGTACATGTTTTGGAGAATTTTTTTTGTGGAAATACCAGGATTCTCTTTTTGCTGGGTTCCAGTGTTACCCCTCTTCACTTTGGCTGTTCCCAGTAGTGGAGATGAGAATGAACATAGTTAATTCTCTTTTAGAGAACCTAACCAAGATAAAGAGAAGGAAGCAAACTTGGAAGACACAGAACACATACTTGAAACCTCAGAGAGGAAAAGTACTGTTGAAAATTCTTGCAAGCTAATAAGCAAGTTTACTTAAATGCATCTTGTATCTGGAAAATTGAGGTTAGAGCAATCTTAGGTGATAACATTTGCTGAAGAAATGTTTCCCTGAAATCTTTGTACTAGGTAAGAAAATGCTTTTTAAGTACAGCTTTAAAATAGGTCTATTTTTTTTATTCTGTGTGGTTAGAAGAATTTAATAGGACAAAGGGAGTAGGAATGGGTAATGATGTGTCACGTTGAAGAATAAGATGGCTGCTGTCGTATTCTACTCCAACTTATTTTTTTACTGCAAGTGCTACCTCTGTACAGGCATAGCAGGATAGATTCAACTTTTTATTAGTCTTTTTACCACTGAGGAAGGAGGATGTTCCTGCACTCTAGGGAAATCTGGAAGATAACCCTGTGACTGTAAATGGAAATCTATATTGGTAAATCTGTAAATGATTTAAATGCACTGAATTTATTTCAGAATTTCCTGCCTCATAAATCTAGCAGGTGCCAAGATCTCATAGGTCTGCTCTAACTGCATAAAGGCACAGAGGCATCATTGTCTGTGGGTCTCCTCGTAGTACTTGAAACTGCAACAAGAAGCAATTGCTGAAATGTACTGCATTGTTTTTAGCTTCCAGGAGCCAAAAGAGAAAAAATGCAGCTTTCAAATAGCTGGAGGTGATATGAAGGGCTGGACAAAAGAAGATACTTTTGTCTGAGGAGGGGTGGTATTTAAAGATAGTTTACAGATATCTTGACCTTCCTTTAGTTCAGCTTCCATATCTGATGATAAATGTGTTTTAGCTGTGTGGGGCTGTAGGCCGAAGCTGCTAGTAAAGACTCTGCTGCTTTGACAGCATGCTGGGTTTTTTCCACTGTTCGCCACTGAAATGTACTTACTTGATCTGTGGTTGCCAACCATTTAGCATTCTTGGTCCTGGGGCTGCGATGAAGCTGACAAATTCAAAAATGGAGGAGTTGCATAATTTTCTTCCAGTGTTAAGCTTCTAAATTTGTTTCTGTTGAATTTTCCTGCATTCAAGTTAATTACCGGTATTGCCAGCGTGACAACTGTTTCTTATTGCACCTTCGTTATTTGTTAACAGTGAGCGTGCTTCTTTTTGATGTCTTTTTGTCCTAGGAGTTTTATTCCAGTTTTGAAATTAAATGGCATGGTTATTTTGCCTAGTGTTGTTCTCCCAAAACTTCCAGGCTAATCCATTTGGAAAACATGGAAGATGTTCTCAAGAGATTTCTTATTGCTTAGCTACTGGAACACCTGCTAAAGCTGAGCTCTTTAAAAAAAACCCTGAAAATTATTTAAATGTGAAAAAGAGTGGGTTGATCTGGAAAAGAAACTTCTCAAAAGACTAAAATTAGAATGGAATGTGTTAGAAGAGAAATACTGGTGGGGGAGGAGGACTAAGGTGTTTTTTAAAAAAAAAACCCAAAATGCTACCGCTTGAGTAATGATCAAGGAAATTCTGGTTGGGATATTAGCTGCTGCTCCAACCCAGAGCAGTTCCGAAATTCAGAAATAATTTTGGGTCCCTGAAGATAGATCTAAAATGCAGACTCCATTTTTTTTTCCCTGAGGTAGTCTAAAGCAAGGCACATCTTGATGTTTATAATTGAGACTTTTGAGTAAATGCTGTTAATACACTAAGTAAATACCCCTTTTTTTAGAGCAACTATTAACTGAACAAATACGCTTTGAAGATTTAAGTTCTGCCCTCCCCAGGTTGCCTGCGTGAGCTCCCTTTCTACTTGCAGAAACCTTGTCAAGGTGAGGGTAACTTCCTCTAGCTTTCATTTTGCATTTCTATCTTGCACATTATCACTGTGTATGTTTGACTTTTGTCTTGAGTAGAAAAACTAGTTAGTTGTCTCAAGGCTAATGTTCCATGATGCACTATTTTTTTTTTTTCTTTTTTGGTTCATTACAGTTGTACCACCTCTTCATTTATTTCTGAACTTCTTGTGGTGTAAAGTATTAGAAGGTTTTGAAGGAATCCCACTCCGTGGCAGGAAACAAGGAACACTGTAGGTAAATTGGTAAGGAGGAAAGTTCCAAGCAGTGGGTAATAGTAGGAAAAGTATCCCTCTGAGGGTAACAGAAGACCTCTGCAAAGAAATTAAGCCAACTAGAACTTAGTATTTTTTTTTTCAACCTGTTTGAGCATGGGCTATGGATATTCTTTCCAGTGTTTGTGGGTGCCACCTAAAAGGATGCTGCTCTTCCTTCAGGGTCATAGAAGTCCCCTGCTTGTTGGTGTGGTGAGAAGCTCTGCTGTGCTTGCCTCACTGAGACTTTTTCCAGAGGATGATGCACATTCTCTGTCATCATTTTTCCTACCCAAGGTGCTGTGGTGAGTGGAGGGGTGTACGTAGAGCCATTGGCCCTTTCAGCTCCTGCACAGGTTGTTTTAACCTTTGGTTTTTCTCACCTTTATACAGAATAAAAATGTTTAAATTTCTTAGGAAGTTCTGTTACTTTAAGATCCTATTTCCCCATGGGATTTAAGCTTTTTTTTAAATTATTTTTTCAATCAGCTCTGTAAAGCACCATGCTAGTGTGCTAGGTCATAGAACAGTTCTTCCAGAATCTCTTGGTGTTGGCTGTACATTATCTTACTGAGAAGAAGCGACTTAGGGCAGAAGTACATTTATTTCCTCCTCCTAACTTTTAAGTCGTCATATGGAATACTTCATTTCATGATAAAGAATAAAATGAGGTGGGCTGGTTACCTTCCTTTTAAATCCTTTGATTTTCTTCTTAATTTTGTCAGTTTGCTGTATTTTACACTTCTTGGAAGTCATGTGTAATTCCTTTAGAGAAACTTGACTGCAGTATTTCAGTTTCTTCCCTAAACATAAAAAAAACCCCAACCCAGCTCTTTTGCTATAGGATATTTTAAATCTGAGGAGTAGGAAGGAATTGAATTTCCTGATTTAAAGTGACTCAGCTAGGTCTGTCTCCTTGTTTCGTAATAGATTCTCTACATCCAGCTCAAACCTTGGCTGGCACTTGGTAAAGCTATCAAATGTTTTCTCGATTAATTTGTTATTCCTGCACAAAGTCAGTTTTTAAACTGTTTCTCAAGGATGCTGGAACAACTATCTAGTAAGTAACTGTTAGCTCCAAAAGCACATACCTATGTCATAAGGCATCTGTAGCTGTCACTTGAAGCTTCTGTCATGTCAAGTTGCAACAGCTGCATCCCTGGCTAACAGGAACTCAGTAATAATGACTAGTTTAGCTTGTTAATATTGTTTGCTTTCATAGAAAACACCAAAGTGTTATTTGTGTGTGCGCACGGACACGTGCGTCAAACCTTCTTACCTTAACTACAGTCTAATATAAAGAGTTACTTTATTTCTATATGAAACGTAAATGGTGCTAGTGTTCTGTATTAAGCAAATTAATTTAAAGTATTTCTTTTAAGCCTGACACTTTTCTTTGTAGGTTTCCTGAGACTGTGTATTTCACTTTGAAGCAGATTTTGTTCCCAACTTCAGAGAAATATTTCAAATTTTCGCTGGAAAAGAAGGTTCATATTTGTTAAAAAGTTGTCACGTGTGCCATGTATGGTTGCATAGGTTGAAGTAATAATGTGTAAGAATCTAATTAGTGCTATCCAGGCAACTGAAAACCTTGAGCTTGCTTCATTAGAATTAGCTACTGCATATGTGAAAGGAGAAATTTAATTCAGATTTCTGTTAATCAGAAATGCCATTCTGCCAAAATGAAAAAAAAAAGACATGCCTAGTCTTCTGTTTGTGTGTATATATATATTTACTGTGTGTATGTATATATATATTTACATATGTAGCGATATATACTGTGGTGCAAAGCCTCAAAAAAGTCAGAGCTTTTGTTGACAGGTTCACTTTTTTATTCCCACAGCATCATTACAAAAAGGTTCTCACTGCCAGTAAATGTTGTGTGGTTTCATGGCTCTGCCATCCCTTTCCCATCTGCCACTGGACATTGCTTAGTCCAAAGAAGAGGAGAAGAGCAGCAGTGGGGAGGAGCTTTGGCCGGAATTGCTTGTGGTGTTCTGCACATGCAGGTGGGGCATGGCAGGTCAGCTGAAAGGGCAGAGAGTTAGTTGTCTGTCTGTAGGTATTGCTCAGTATCTGTACCTCTGCTCTTTAGGAAACTGGTTTTGTGGGAAGCTGCCTGGCAGCCAGGGTTACTGGCAGCCCTCCCCTCTTATGGTCCACTGCACTGCGTGGCAGGTGAAGGGGGAACAGACTCTCTGGGATGGAATGGTGGTTAGCACTTGGCTGACCACTTCTAAGTCAATCTCAGGTTTTTTTCTGTTTTTCCTGAAACAACTGGATTATAAGAAGAAAACTGTTCTGTTGAAGTAGTTTTATAGAGAGTTAGGGAAAGTCTATTTTATTTGCTGAACTCTAGCTTTGTGTTGATTTGTGTGTCACAAGATACCAAGGAGCCTGATAAAGTATTAACACTTGATCTGAAATGCTGCCAGCCACAAAGATGTCACCACAGATTTGTCAGGGCTCAGACCAGGTTTGGAGACTGTCTGCCCATCTTTGTAGGTCCTGAGAAGTCTAGCTGACACAAGTCAACATGTTGCAATAGTGTCATAGACCAGTGATGTCTGGTCTTTCTGTCCAGCCCAGACATCATGGACAAAATATTCTTGAGAAAGACACAGGGAGTAGACTGCAAACATAAGCCCTCCTTGATAAATTAATAGATTCTCTTTGAAAGTGGATCAGAGAGGAGTGTGTTCAACTATGCACCGAAGTGCAGAAATATAAATGTTAATCTAAATTCCAAAATCTGAGCATATGTAGCAACAAAGGGGAAAGAAAGAGTATATAAAGTGCACAAGCAGACTTGGCATCATGCCTTATTTTGAAAATAATTCGTAGTAATTTGAATGTTATTTAGAATGCTGTGGGCATTTAACACTTGTTTTATGAAGAAACTGTGCAATATTCCTATCCTTGAAAGTTGAAAGGGACTTATTAAACACTTTGCGGTGTTTGAAATAATAGTCCTAAGGTTTAACTCTGTATATGCTTTTGAGGGAGGCAAGAACAAGCTGGTTGTGAATCCAGAAGGAGCTGGGACAAAGTGTGGGCTGCATTAAGCATCAGTTCCTCTGTATCTGTCTCTGGAGCTTTAGGACTTCAAGGGAGAGGAAAACCCAGGCTACCAGGATGGCAGAAGTTAGACCTTGAAGTCCTGTAATTCCTGCATTCAAGGGCAAAATGGAGGCTACAATATTTTGTTTCTCATTTAGTGCTTCATTTTCTGTCTTTATTCATGTCAGTAGAGATAGGATCACTTTGATGGCCGTAAAGGGGTGAGTAGGACATTTCAGAGAGTTGCCTGCCATAGTCGTGATAAGTGAAGAGCCCCTTCTGTGTGCACAGTGAACTGCAGAACCTGGAGCATGTGCCAAGTTCCAGCACAGTGTGTACAAGATATCTGACCCTGTGCTGCTGGAGACAGGGTCCTGTGTCTGGCATCACAGATGTTTTGTGTTTCTCACACTTTTTTAAACTATTTTTTTAATAGGAAAGGTGTGGTCATGTAGAAGATTCCCGTGCTCTTCTTTTTGACTTGTGTGTTGTGTTCCTTTCTACTGTTTTCCTGGACTTTCTACCATATTTACACTGTCATTGGGAGTGAACATTCAGAGATCGTCCTCTGATGGTGTGATGTAATCATGGGCAGACCCAGGCAGCAGCTATTGACAAAGAGGTGATAATGTCCCTTTGAATGTCCCCAATTAGTATAATGCTGGTTTTTAGCTGTTCATTCATTAGCAAGAAGTAAACAGTGCAGACAGAAGGTTGTGAAGCAGGGTGTTTATTCACTTGTTTTCTAGCCTTCTCTCCGGTTAATGAAATGACTCATAGACAGTAATAACATTCTTGGAGGGAAGGAAAAAAAAAAAGAAAAAAAGAAATAACTGGAGGTGGGACATGTGAGGCCAAATCTTTCTGTCAGGACACCCACATCTCACCATACCTACATATGTAAATGTTTAAAAAAGAAAAAAAAAGTTATGTAAATTTGTTAAATGTAAAGAATGGATCCATTTTAAAGGTAGCGAAAACCTCCAGGGCAAAAAAAATCCAATGGGCATCTAATAAGTGCAGGTTGTTTTAGAGATGCGTGAAAGAAAAGGTGAGAATGTAAGACTCTGCAATTGCTTGTATGTTTCTTTGCAAAATTATTTTTTGTTTTCCTTCTTTCTGCGCCTCTTGGACAAGGTGGCCAAATGGTGCCCTTCACAGAGGTGTGTACTACTCGTTATATCGCTGCCTGTCTCTGCAGCCAAACCTACTCTCCGGGCTGTTTCTAAAATGCCTATCTCATGATCGGGCTGAAACCCTTACCAGCCTTATGGAACAGTGGAAGTAGCACAGTAAGACTACTCTGATTTCAAGGATACTCAAGGACTTAATGGTTGTTGAGAATCTGGAACTGAAAGACTTGGAAAGGTTACATGAATTTTGGGTAGAGAAAGAACCACTGCAAAACTAGACATCAAAGATGCACTTTCAACTCTGGATCATCTCGGTTCTCTCTACTATAACCTCTCAAAGAACACTTAGACCCATCTTTGTGGAGATTATAGATCTGCTTTTGAATTGTTTACTAATAAAAATGTACAAAGTTTCCATGTTAAAATTTACGTGAGTGATGAAGCACAGATATGTTTTAGCTTACCAGCGGGATTTTTCGGCAAGGTTTGACAAACTGAAAGCAGGACAAGAGAGAAATAATAATTGTGGAAATCCTGAGAAGAATAATTATACTACCAGGCAACTCTGCTTTTGAAAAAAATAAACTGAGATGCACCTATGTGATAGTTTTACATATAGAAAATACTGCTTAGCATTTGTGTTAGATTCTGAATTGATAATAATTTTTAACTGTGTTATCTATGGGAAACAATGTGTGTAATACTGCCCTAAAGACATCTTTGAATGTGTCTTTTTCTACATGGGAGAATGTATCACATAGAAACCTATACCCCTCATCCAGCTCCTAGCCTGAAAATGGCTTATTTTATTAAAAAATGGTGTCTAGTGAAGATGTTCTGCTATATATTGCTACTTGATTTAAAACTGTTCATTGGTAGTTTCTGTGTCATTTGATTTTGAGAGGAGCCATTATATCTAGGGTGGAGATTTAAGCCACGCAAGGCAAAAAATGGGATGAAGCTGGAGAAGGAAGAGGAACTTGTCAAAACCTGTAGAGAAGAAGTGAGGATAATTAATCAGACAAATGGAGATAAGAGAGCCGGTGTGCAGAAGGAACAGTCAGATGGAACAAAAGGCAGTGGAACGAAAACGAATGTCAGAAGAGGTGAGTATTTCTCTATTTTGTAAATTACAAACTGTAGCAACAAAAGTTTTCCCTGTCAACCAGAATTTTTATTTTTAAAAAAATAGGCTTACAAACATTAAAGCAGTAGCATCTAAAATGTTTTTTAATTATAAATTGTTTAACAGAAATGTATAGATTCAATGCTGACCGTTTAAACAGTGGGATATGAAGCCCACTCACAAGCCTACGAATTCCAACAAATGACTAAAATATTCTATGTGGAAAAAGCAGTTTCTATAATATGGGTAAAGGAAATATATGAGAGGTGTTAAACTGGGAAGAGAGAGGGAAATGTAGGGCAAGGGCAAAACCAGTTTTCCCTTGGCGTGTTTGTAAACCAAACATTGTAGTATTTAGGTCAGTGCAGGAGACAAAAAATACAATTTATAAACTGAAGTCAAACTAAGCAGTTAAGGTTCATATCCATGCAGACAGTCTGAGGTCAATCCTCCCATTTCTCTGTGCATACAAGTAGTGTCACCTACTTCTCCAGGGAGCAGGAGTGTGGCTGACAACCCCAAAGACCATTGGAAGTGGAAATTCATTCACTGTTTTTGCAAAAAGAAGCAGCTGGTATCACTTACTCTTCTGAGATAGGAGGGAAATGCTCTCTGGCTCCATGTTTACTTTGCAGTTCCTCCAAAGAGCTGCTAGGGAGCCAGTTGCTGCATTAAGGCTTCCAGGTCCTTTTGGCACTTTTTCTCTTCTCAGGGCAGTACTAAAGTGTTTTCCTCACTGCGCTGTTTTGTTGTTCCCTAGAGGCTAGAAGACTGGGGAGGGATGATCACATAGAGAAGGTTTGCAGAGCAGATCAAAAGGGTTGGCTTTCTTAAATAACTGAAAAAAAAAAAAATAAAATTGAAGGAATAATTTGAAGTGAATAAGAAGAAACAGCAAGGAAGGAAACTTGAGGGAGCCAGACACCATGATCCCACAGATTTGCAAATGGGATCAGCTCTCACGTTAACATACCTGAGCTGAGCCGCTGTGGTTATGCTGCCAAGACTGATGTGAATAACCACTTCTCTTCTTGCAGCTGGTCCTTCTTCTGACCAAACTGACAAGGGAATGCCAACTCTAATGATGTAACAACAGCACAGATGAAGAAAACAGTTTTTAAGGAAGGAATAAGGTTCTTTAGTAAAAACCGAAATACCCTTTGAATCTACCCAGAGCATTAGAGTATGTAGAGATGTGTGGATTGGGCTCTATCGGGACAGTGGGGTCCAGGTAAGTGAACCCAGAGTACTGATTTAAATTAAAGTATTTTACTGACTAGTTCATCAGAGTTTTCCAATAATCATAAGTTAGCTTTTTGCATATCAAAGACTCTGTTCTAGGTATGCAGAAAAAAAGTTAATAGAACTTTTCTGTTTTAGCTGCAGAAGAAGCAACCTACCAGAGTTGTTGCAACAATTCCCAGTCTTTTTTTCTTTCTTTAAGGAGTATTTTTTAATCTTTTTTTTTTTTTTTCCCCTCTCCTCTTTTCTTTCCCCTTCAGTTAGAGGAAATATTAGCAGAGACCAGTCTGGACTGAAAGCTGAAGTAAATACTCTGTATGCGAGCTTTGCAAGGCAGGCTGTCTTCATTCTTTCCTCTGTCCCTGTGGATTTCACCAAGATGCATGTTTAAGTCCAAATTAGAAAAGGAAAAAAAAAAAGGTGCAATGGGATCACAACTGAATTTGCAACAGTTTGCTTTCTCTCAGAAGTTCTGTGAGAGTTCTGTATGGAGACAGCAAAAGGCAAGATCATATTTCTTAGTGTTAAAATAGATTGTCCAACAAAATTCTTCTAAGGTTAGCACTGTTCTTGAACTCTTTATACTTCAGCTTCTCTGCAAATAGTTGAATTTTGTACTCTTCATTAGCTAGTAACTATACACAATACATTGAAAACAAACCAACCTTCTTCCAGGCTTTACATTTCTTTTGTGGTACGTGCTTACTTAACCTCTGCCATGTGTAATCATGAACTTAAAGCTATGTTGATGAACTTTCTGAGATTAGGAGACTTTTTAATGGTGTTTATTCCTGGAGTTTTTAAAATAATCAGCCTGTCTGTGCTGTGCTGACAGATACACATCCCTCTGAACAGTTTCATCAATTCCCTGTAATGTTGAAAGTCTGGGAACATTTTTCCTGTATAAAAAAAATATAATTATTTAGCCCATGTGAATTTAGTACTTGGGAAAGAAGCAGACTTGACAGCTTCAGAGGTATGTTCTTTGCTTAGCTATAAACCAGAGCTACTGTAAACAGCTTTTTTTCTGTCTGCATCAGCCCTATATGAGATTTTCACAGTACCCCATAAAATTCATTCCATGTGTAAAATGCATGTGACCTCCACAATCAACCTGAGCATCTGCAGTTGTGGCATCGGTGGTACAGGACCTGTGTCATGATCTCTCTCCAATGACATGAAACCACCTTGTAGTGGGGTGACAGTTGTAGGAGTAGTACATTTGGGTTGCTTTTATTTTGTACTGCAGGGAATGCACTTCTATTCTAAATAACTTTTTCCCGTATTCATAGGCAAACCTATATATAGAGTTGCAACCCAGTTCCCTTAAAAAAGTAAGTAGCTTTTAGATTAGCAGGTTTATATTTACTTTTACATTCAGTACCTAGTTATTGTTATATTGTTTAAAAATCTGTCTGGATAATTATTTATACTTTATGCACATGCCCCAGGAAAAACAAAACACAATATAAAATCCATAAAGCCTCCATGTGGATGCTGGTGGATGATCTTTTCTTTTCTGGTTTCCCAAAAGGAAGTTCTAAATTCCTTACTGATCCAATAAGTTAACACTGCAAATGTTTAAAGCAGTCAAGAATCATTAACTGGAACCCCCAGAAAAATCAGAAAAAGTTCCTGAGAAAACAGACTCCCATAGAGAATTCTGTTGTCTGTCTCTTAAAAGATGTGGTATTTATCCTAATCCAAGGTGAATTTCTTTTCATCCTTCAGAGACTTTAAAACTAAGAGTCATCTTTTATCTGCTTGCAAAGGATAAAAATGTGCCTAGAATACTTCAGGGCTGTTGTGTTCCATAAGGTCCCTATTGTGCTTTGTGTAATTGCTCATAGCTCACCATGGGTGTTGTTATATGGCTTCATTTTTTTGTGAAGCCTTCTTACTTTTTGAATAATCTTATGCTCTGCTGCAGGGTCCCAAAGTTTCACGGATACACAGATGGTAGAGAATGGCTACCATAAATCAATCTTAAAAGAAAGAGATAGCAAAATTAGGACAAGGTACCATCTTCAGATGATAGAAGGAATTAGGGAAAAAAAAAAAAAAGGAGGATTCAAATTAATCCTAAACTGATCGGCTAGCTGGTTGTTTGTGACTTGTGTTCAGGGAATATTTGTATGTAATGCATTTCCAAGGTGTGCGTTGGGATAAAATAAAGGCAGCTTTTAGTTCTGAACATTGACCTTGGGAGCATAACAACACAGCAAACATTTCAGGGATGATCTCTGGAAAGTTGAGCAGAACCATTTCTGGCAGGGAGGCACGCACCACTTCGAACTCTGGAAAGCCTGTCGTCCTGTGTGACATGTACAGCACTAGACTGTCATGCCCAGGAAGAGGTTTTATATGTATATATGTATGGATGGATTCCACAGCTAATGGATTGGAAACCTGCTCTTAGGAGGTTGAAGGAGGTGGGGAGATGATCACACTGCCAGTTGGTGTTGAGGGGAAGCACCAGGCACATTGTCAGTGGTGGTGAGTGATAGGAATTAATTGTTATTTGCAAGGAGAAACTCCTACATCAGTCACTTGCTTTTGATTCATACATAATGCATTGTTGTTTTTAGAGTGTGGTTGCATTCAAGCTCAAAATTACTTTTTTGCAATTTTATTTATTGCATTTTTCATTTTATTTTGGTCTTAGATTTCATTTGATTTGGGGGTAAAATTACTGATGGAAGTAATATTTTAAAGTTAGTCCTTATGCCACAGTTGAAAATACACGAGTCTGTTATGCCTCCGTCGTTCTGTCTGATTAGAAGGGCTTTTCTTCCCTGGCCTGCTAATAGACTGGAGTTCTGTGTTACAGGTAATGTGGTGATGAACAGCTGAGCATAAAACATCATAGGACAGGCGACAGTAGTGCACAGATCTTGTAAATAATATCTAATAAATCTGAGGGAGCAAACAAGATTTGCTGAATTTGTCTTGTATATGTGAAGTTGGAAGGCTTCTGGCTGCTTGGTTCACTCTTCTCCCTCTGTGGCAGGCAGAGAAGATTTATCTGCGTATTTATGAACACCAAGCAGTGATCTTATGGCATCACCTGGAAATGGAAGATATTGCCAGTTCCTCTTTCTCAAGCTTGTTTAACCAGTGAGTCAAATGGAGAGTTGCATTCCAGTCTGGTAGATTGTGTTCCTACTGACAGGAAAGAAAACTTGCACTGGTGATAATGAGAATTACGTTGTGAGCAATAGAAAGATGACATCTCAAGTTCTCTATGTTCTCTAGAACAGGCACTACTGCTTTTTAAAAAAAAAAAAAAAAAAAAGTTTAAAACCTCCCAGGCAAACATAAGAGGCAGCTAATGAGATTGGTGCAAACGTGATGCAGGAGATCTTGGTGTTGGACAGAGAGCAACAACCTCTGTTGCCAACGAGTGCATAGATTTGGGTAATAGCCAGTATATTTCTTTGTGTTGTTTTTCACAGATTTTGGGTGTTTCTTTGGCTAACATGAACAGTACTGTTTCTCTTAAGACTGCTTATTTTTTAACTTCCTCTGATGTTGTAAGGTAAAATATCTGCTAAGTTTTTGTTTTATGGTTTAAATCTTAATTCTCTAAGAATTGAGGAGTGTGGATTTTAGATTGTGTTAGATTTTTTTTCTCCATAAAATACAGAAAACAGTATGTTTGTATGTATGTATGCATGCATACATATGTACATATATTTAAATTTGTAGACTTCAAATACTTGCTGTACCAACACAGGAGATGGCAGGAACTGAGTTCACAGCTGTATAAGCAGCCACAGCAGGCAAGCGTTATGTGTTCAGTGTTTGGCAAAAGAATGTGACTTATAAGGCCTAAGCAAATTTGAAAAGTAATCATAAAACCCAGCATAGCTTAATTTGGGGACCCTGTTACTGAGAATTCAGTAAGCCTTGTTCTTTTAGCTTCATTCTCTCTAAGCAAATTAAATTCCCCTGAAATAAGTGTGTGTAGGAACAGTTCTGCTTAAAATTCAGACAGTATTTTAATCAGATTTAACTTGCTAGATAGAGAACCAATAATTTTCTCCTTATCTTGAATAATTCTATATGTAGATAACACTGTAGGGTGAAGTAAATAAGATTACTTTTTCATTTGACTGGTTTTATTTTAGTATAAAACTCCAATTGTTAATAAAATACAACATTCTAGCACATTTCTATGTTAGCTTTCTGCATATTCACTGTCAACAGCATTAAAAGGAAAAGATTATGGTTCCTTTCCTGCTCCTCTTTCAGTGATTATTTAGAGCTAGGAGATTATTATCTGGAAGATTCAGCTTGATAGTGATCCTTCTTGTTAATCTGCTGTTCTTGAAAATTAATTAGGATTAGAAGAGTAACCCTCTATCATGAATAATAAAGACCAAAAGGTCACAAGTAGGTTACCTACAAACCTCTTTGTGGTCATTTCTTGTAGACAGTTTTGGCTGGAAGGATTTTGCTGCTACATTTTTTTGAATCTGTTTTATTTGGCTTTTCTCTTATTGCTGCACCATAGCTCAAATAATCTGAAAATCTTCTAAATTTCTTTTCTCTAGCTCTGTTCTGTTATCCTTCAGTGTATCTCTGCCTCATCCTCATTAATAAGCATTTTGTTGCTTCAAAGTACTTTGAGGAACAGTAAGCTGTTTAAAGATCTCTTATTAGGCAAGTTGTACACCAGTGAGGAAAATGGAAGTTAGCATTAAGTGATTTGCCTTGGGGGGGAGGTTTGGGGTGCAGACCACGGTTAGAAATCTACTCCCGTCCTTCCATTTTGTGATTCAGGTGGCACTTTTCATCTTTCTTTGCTGCATTCTTTATTTTTCTGACCTGTATTCTTTTTTCTTTCCTCCCTGCATAAATTCCTTTTGCATTCTTTCAAAAAGCAGCACCTCTGACCAGGACTTTTGCCAGATGGCTTTTACCAAATACAGTCTGTTCTGGAAGTGCTGATTCAGCACGGAAAGAGATAGCTTTGTGGCAGTGACAATATTCAGTGAAAGCTGTTGGATAGTATGCTAGAGCTGGACACGGCCACAGTTCTTAACTAGCTGATGGGCCTTTCCAGAAGCTTTGCTTAAGGGGGACATTACCCCTAGATGGGGACGTTTCCTGCAGCTGCTGTTTCATGGTTATGATGAACTCGGATCCTACAGAACTGCCAGTTTTACTGTCCCTGCTGTGAAGGGCTCTCAAAAAAACCCAGGATCCTAAGGACTAAAAGCTCAGTTAGACTGCACTTTAAGTCAGAGTTCAGTCATGTGTCCAGTGAGAAATCTCCAGCCCTTACCCTGCCCACTGTGCACTACATGAAATTTTTGCAATTAGGTTTTGTGTTTTTTTTTTTTTTTTTTTTTTTTTTTTTTTAGCTTCAGCGGGTGGCATTTTTACTTGAAAGTTAGTGATTCTACTACCTATTGAAATCAGCTGGTTAGTATCAGTTAGTATCTGCTTATCCTTTCTTTCCCTTAAGAAATCAAGATTCTTGCTGAAGAGGTCACCTCTAGTGTGATTTTCTCTTGAAACTGAAAGGTTTTTTGACTTGTGCCAGGGAAAGTAAGGGCTTGGGGTATTCAGAATTCTTTTATTCATGTTGGTTTCATTGCAGTTTCACAAATCTAAAATACAGGTTTCTGATGAAATGGAGTTTCTCCCAAGTAGCTCCTGGAAAATAGTATAAACTATCTTCCAGTTAAGTAGCATAAAAAGATTTTTAAAAAAGTCAAATCTGATTGAACTTTGTTCCTCTCTCTTTCTTCTACAGACAGGCAGACAGTTAGTTCCATTCCTGTAAATCAGAGAGGGTAGGGAAAACTTTTTAATGCATCTTATGGTCCAAAATCTGTGTTATTAACTGAAGTCCATATGGCAAGGAAAAAAACCACCGTACCACATATTCTGTCTCTCCTACTGTAAGGAAAAAAATGATGAAAAATGGTGTATGAATGTAGCACTAATTTTACAGCTAGAACTGATGGGTCTTAACTCTATACCATTGGGTACTTTTATTAGCATCTCTCCTGTTGGTAGAGTAAAATTAGTAAATTATTTCTGCAGGAATTAAATTGTGGCTACATTGTGTATTACACAGTGGCATATGAGTTTTTTGCAACTGGCTAAGATTATATATATAGAACATATTTTACTGAAAAACTAGTTTATACTGAGACATCAGAGAGTAGTTCTGTAAGCACTGGTATTAATAAAAATGTTATCTTCCAATGCATTCCTGTCTCACTTGAGTGACCACAGTATCTAATATGATGCAGGTTCAAAATGTAATTTTTCTTTTCCATCTGGTGTTTATCTGTTTATCAGGACTCACTCTACTGTTGCTAAAAATGAAAGTACATCAGTGTTTTCCCCTCCAACTCTCTGTTCCATGAGTTTATAGGATCTGGGTGACTCCTCAAATCAACCAACAGGTTATGGGTGGAACAAAAGGAAAAGACAAGAGATAGGACTACTGTTTTTATGGTTCATTGTTTTGATGGGAAAACAGACTGAAAATGCCTGTTCTTTATGTTTCCATAACTTGAGATTTGAATGGAGTTTGTGCTTGGGGTTTTTTTTGTGGTGGTTTTTTTGTTTGTTGTGGGGTTTTTTGTTTGTTTGTGTGTGTGTTTGTTGCTCTTTTTCAATAAAAACACAGAAAAGCAATTTTATTGTTTTAATGCTTAGGAGGCCCAGAACTTAGGACAAATAAACTATGCCTAGTAGGAAACCACATTTTTCTTTACAAAACTTCCATTTGAAATTGTTTCTCAAGCTAAGAAATGTGGTTTTGTCTTTGTGGTGACATTGGTAATCATCTGACTTCTTTATCTCTCCTGGAAGTGGTTTTATTATCTGAATGAATGTGAATAGCAAAGTTCCTAAGGTATAGATACAGAAAGTGACCTTGTTTGTTTGGGTTTTTGTTGTTGTTGTTCTTCATTAATGTATCCTGCTGAGGGTTGTACAGCAAAATGGTTTGTTTACTCTGTGCAGTTTCTCAGAGTACAGGTATCTGTGACAAGCAGAGTTTTAACTAGTGTAATTTTCTTTCATAAATGTCTTTATTTCAGGAGATGCACATCATTTATTTTCCTTACAGTTACAATGAAAAGTCAGCTTCAAATCACACTATTGAGGAGTTGTAACCTGGCAAGATCCTTGATGCCGAAATGCAGAAAAATTACGTGATATACCAGGGAACATGCAAGTGGCACATAACTCACACTTTACAACCCATATACTAATCAAATGATACATCACATTTGATATAGCTTTAATCACAGAATCAAAGAATGTTCAGGGTTGGAAGGGACCTCAAAAGATCATCTAGTCCAACCCCTCTGCCAGAGCAGGGTAACTTAGGTCAGGTCACACAAGGAATTCATCCAGGTGGGTTTTGAATGTCTCCAGAGAAGGAGACTCCACAACCTCTCTGGGCAGCCTGTTCCAGTGCTCTTGTCACCTGCACTCTGAAAAAGTTTCTCCTTATATTTACATGGAACCTCCTATGTTCCAGCTTGCACCCGTTGCCCCTTGTCCTATCATTGGACATCACTGAGAAGAGCCTGTCTCCAGCCTCCTGATGCTCACCTTTTACATATTTATAAACATTAATGAG